>APFE031702941.1:41176-79954 GCA_000404065.3 Pinus taeda
AACAATCTCATCCCATTTGTTAGGTATAAGCATATGCACATTATTTTCTAATTTTTAACCACAAATTCACTTAAAAATGCTAAGAATTAATAAAGTTTGGAAAAACAAAAATGTGACCCAATGATAATGAAACTGAGATTAATGTAATGACATGGCAGTGAAATGAAGGTGAAATGGAGGTGATATAATGGACATGATAGTGAAAGTGTAATGGAAGTGAACGACAATATCAAGACCCAACATACCCCCCAACTGAAGCTATTGCATGTCCTCATGCAATATATATTATATTAATTCTTTTGATCCTTGAGCTTTGGCTTAACGTTTCATGATATCATTTGATAACTTCATACTTCTGCAAAGTGTTTTACTTGAATTGCAACATGGTTGGTTCTTGTGTTACAACCATATTTTGTTGTTGCATTCAATTTTGATCTTTTAACTTTGCATAATGATAATTTTATTATTGTTGCAAAGTATATCTTTATTGGATTGCATCATGGTTGGTTCTTGTGTGACAACTATGATTGTGTTTGTATCCAATTATCCTTTAAGCAGTTTTGAAAAGCCATTGTATGCTCATAATGATAATGTAATAGTTAATATATTTTGGAAGTATGTGGGCTTTTGAATATGATATGAACATGACAATATATGAATATGAATGTATTCCTCCCCCCCCCCAAACTGATGGTATTGGAAATTTTATGAAATGAGCAAGATAAATGTTTTTCCAACCATTATCATTCTAGCTTTTTATGGAATTCTATGGTAAAAAGTTAGAAAATGATGTACCTTAGCTTACCCTTTGGAAATGGATGAGTTGTATGTGTGGTGGCTACAAAATTCTGATCATAATCTTCTTCAAGTGGCTGGATAAAAAGAGTCATGGATAAAAGAGTCAACATGATTTTTTATTGCTTCTACTAAAGCTTGCTGAATCTGCTCCAAAATGCTGAAAATAATAGTCTTCATGTCTTCAAAACTCATTGGCACAATTCTTGCTATGTGAATAGATGTTCTGATGTCGAACATAGCAGGAAATTGTTGACTTAATAGCCATTAATGAATGCCACTAGTCAACACGAGAACTCTCACCATTGATAACAATGAGAGTCAAGATGCCCAAACACATCTTGCTAGGTACGAATAAATTTGCCGATGTCGAGTCACCTAGAAGATTTGATGAACAAGGGACATTAAAGTATTCCCATTGTTTGTTGGCATGAGGACTTGCCATTAAGGCATGCAAGCCTCAAGGTGTTTTTGCAAGGAATTTAGACTCAAAGGACTATGGAATCAATAATTTGTATTAAAGCAGGGTTTATTTGTGAAATGAAAATGAGAGGAAAAGGGAAATGAAAATGGAAGATGGCAATGGAAAGTAGTAATGGAAATGGGAAATAAGCATGTAACTAAGCCTCTTGCCCTTATTTGTGGGTTAGGAGTGGACAAAAAGTAATGGAAAGTGTATGTGAATGTAAATGGAAAATATTAAGGGAAATTAAGTGAATGGTTTATTATGAAGTATGGATGTAATGGAGATAAAATTATCTGAAAGTTTCGCAAGTGTTTGGATCTGATTTTGCATTAGCATGTTTCTTCTTTGTTGTTGATCATCCTCTTATGAAACAAATTGGTCTCTTAGAGAGACACTATTCACTTGTAGTCATCTGTCCTTCCTCCTGGAACCTGAAAAAAAAACTAATACTTCTTCTGCAATGGAATGTAAGACTATCAAAAGAGAGAGGTGATCAGTCTCTCTCGTTATGATATTTACACACAAAACTAAGCATTTGTATTAATGAAACAAGTTCACAAAGGAAAACCAAAAGAATTTATACCTGCTTTGGAATTAGTGCTTCAAGTTAACTGTTGTTTCTTTTCAGCAATTTATTTATTTATTTTACTATTTCAAACTCTGATGATGGATTTATCATTGTGTAGATCTCATCGATATCTTTCCAATGACACTTATATCGTCGAAATCCGATTCCGTATGAGAAAGTTAGACTGATTTGAAAAATGAGGTTTTTTAGCTGCAAAATTGATGTTTAGCTTCTGTAGCTAAAAATATTGAACAAAAAATTAGCTATCTATATTTTATTATCAGTCCAAAATTAATCAATACCTTTTAGAAAAGTGAGTAAATAATCTACTTATTTCATTGATTCAATAATTTTTTTTTTTTACATGTGAACCTTTGGTTTTTTTTTCATTTTGCTCCTTGAAGTTAGGAAGAACATGCAGCGACATAGTGATAGCACACAGCTTGAAAACGGTGATGGATTCTTCATTTTGAGACAATGAACCAAATCAAAATTCATGCCCTGATGTTTTGCAAGCTACCCATGTAGTCATTTTTCCCTCTTGACACTTGGAACCTGCAAAAGCGTAAAAGTAGCTACGGAACAGGGCTACGTTCCGTAGCTAAAAGACAGCCAAGGCAACACTTTTCTGATTTAAGTTATTGGAAAATAAATTTTATGTAGCCAAGTACCAGGAAGAAAGTTCAAGACCACAGCTAGTGCACAGGACCAATCATTCATGAGCCTCTATTCTCTGTTATTATTCAAAATTCCCTTCACTGTTTGAGGAATGAGTGACTGCATAAAGAGGACTATGTATGTGCAATGAAACAACTAGTACATGGAAGCAACAATAGCTATGGATATGGGGATGAAATGACAGAGACTGTGAGCAAAAAATAAAAACGGTTGTACATATACGAAAACAGAGAAGTTGTATGCATGAAATACGTGAAAACAGAGTGTGCAGAAAATATATGAAATGGAGTGGCTACATACATAAACTGTGTGGAAAACAAAGTGATTTCTATACACAGAGAATAAAAAATGGAATGAATGACTGTGTGCTCAATGTATCAGAGTGTTTGTATACACAAGAAGGCTGCGGAAGTATAAGAGAAGAACTAGGTGCAATAAATGAAATATCAGGGTTTGGAAGAGTCGTATTCAATTGGGTTATGTCGTTTAACAGGTGTGTTGGAGAAGTCTAGTTAAGTACGAGTCATTGAATTTAAAACAAAGATTACATGAACTGAGTTGTATTCTTAGACGCCATATGGATTGAATGCCACATCATGAATTTGTTTTCAAATCGGATTTCCCTTCCTTAAGCGTGTCATGTTCAAACAATGTTTTATACATTTAAAATTCGTTTTTTCTCACGTGGCATGCCAAATGGGGCTTTAGAGAACCAAAAAATTGTTGGCATTATGTTTCTGGTATGGTTATATGTTACAGATGTTGTACTTGATGGCAACACCCATGGCATGTCTCTCAATATGATGAGAATTAAGAAGTACGCAGGAGAACAGTTCAAAAGATGCGTACCCGCAGGTACGCCGTGAAGGGATCGCGTCCAGACACGCAGGTCACCCATTCATGAGGTGCGTACCCCCAATGCACACACTTCAAGGCAGTAAATCGCACACACGTGGGGTTTCTTATGTTTAACCCTTGGTATTTAGCCGACGGTATTGTATTATTATGGTTTTGGCCCGTGGTATTGATCCATGATTTGAGGAAGAGCTTGCCTATATATAGCAAAGGAGATCATTTGGCTTAGGTATCTTTTGAAAATTGAACATCTTAAGATCTAAAATATTGGGTTCTCGGTTTAAAAGCTTGATCTTTAAAAGAGAAGTTGAAAGCGAATCTGTGAAGGGTGATCTCTCGAGCGCAAGATCAGATATGAGCATTTGACTGTATTTCAGCCCTGATCAGAGGTACGCAGGTGATTAACGGTGAGAGTGCGTGGGCACACAGAGCAGAAGAAGGATAAGTGCGTGGGTACGCAGGGGTAACAAAGGCGCAGTGCGTGGGTACGCAGAGGTGACGAAGGCGCAGTGCGTGGGTACGCAGAGCGACGGAGGTTCAGGTGCGTACGCACTGAAAAAGTACGCGGCGCGATAGTGTCTTTGGGTGCGTGGCTTCAGTGAAGTACGCGGCGCGATAGTGTATTTGGGTGCATACCTGCAGCAGCAGTACGCAGCGCGATTAAAGAAGAAGTGCGCAGGCACGCGGTACAACAGAAGGCTTTCTGCGTGTATATGCAGGGGCGCAGAAGGTGAAGTGCGTGGGGACGCAGGCCAGTGAAAGGAAAACTGCGTATCTGTCTTAAGATCTTCTGTTGACTGATTTTTTCTGTTGGAAAGGTGTTCTGGGTTTAGTTCTGTTATTGTTGATCTGGTTACTGCAGCTGACTGTGTAATTTACATATACTTGATGATCGTTTGATGCATATGGATCCAGTTTGAAAATTTATGAAAAGTGGTCCTTGAAAAGAAGTAGGGGGTTCTAGCTCCCTTCCAGAAGAGACTGGAAAATGAGAGAGAGTTGTAGCTCTCTGCAGGTTGCAGCCTGCGTACTGGTAAAGGATTGCACCAGTACAAGACCATTGTAAAAGGAGTTTCTAATTTGAAAGACAATAGAGACATATTGCAGCAGGTGGTTTTCACCCACATTGGGTTTCCACCTTATATCTGGTGTTCTTTGATGTGACTGTCTATTTTTCTTGTTCATGCTCGTTATTTTATGGTACTGAAATGCAAAAATAATTCAAAGTGTAAATAAGGAAGATTTGGTAAAAGAACTAGATAATACTGATTCACCCCCCCTCTCAGTGTTATTTTCAACAAAAATTATCCCAAACCATTACGAAATTATCCAAATCGTTTCTGGGTTATTTAACTGACCTTGTTCCTGAAAAAACCCATGTTTTCTTTTTTATAATTCGTTTTCATTTGGCTGGAATTTGTGTTTAAAGTTTGATGTTTTTTCAGTTCTGCGTTTTCTGGAAAATGCGTCTTCTATTTAAAATTTTCTTCAGATGCAATTACAGCACAGACAAATAGCAAATGAACCAGCCAGTGGTGTGTTATAAAATCCATGGTAATCTTGAAAACATACAGAGAAAAGAAAGCACAAAAGGAAGATAAAAATGAAGATGCAGCCCTCAACCAAATCATGACCAGGTCATCATGCCTTAGCTATCCAGAGTTGGGTGATTTTGATTCGTCAGTGTGCATGTATCCCTGCTGAAACATATTGCACATATAGACCATAAGAGACTGTGGTTGTTGCATATAAATAGTGGGATCCATAGGTTTCCCAACAATGAATCCATGGGGTGTAAAATGTTGGTTGGGTAGATAATAAAAAGGGAAAGAATTAGCACCACTAACATTAGAACTGTTGCTTCCAACTGAGAGAGAAGTTGTAGGGGTTCCAAGATTGATAACCTGGTCCTCCTTCAATTCATCCCTCGGCACAATATTGACCAGAAAATAAAAAATATCAGTCATCCAAGCCTGAAATCTCATCGATATATGTTTTATTTGCAGGTTTGTTTCAAGGCCAAAGCAGAAACAAGAATGCAACTTTTCTGGGATTGGAGATAGCCATTGGTTGTTTTTTTTTTCTTTCTTTTTTTCTGAAATTGTGAATTTTATAGAAATTATTAATGGTTCTCAATTTCAGGCAACTAAGGCTTCAAGGTGAATGTACTGAAAATAGGACTTCGACTGTGGTCTTAGGCTGGTTTTTTTTATTGATTTGGGCTGGGTGACTAGGATAGAATCCATGTCAAGATAATTCCAGAGATTCCCATGTGGTCGGTTTCTTCATTTGGCGCCTGTAACCTGCTAAACCTTGGAAATAGCTACAAAACACACAACTAGCTACGGAACAGGGCTTAGCAAAACCTTATTAAATAGGACACAATGTTTTGAGGGTCACTTCAAACCATAACTAGTCAATCTTGAACAGCTGAATCTATCAAAGAAGTTGGATTTTTTATGTTTTTTTTCATTGAATCAATGAAATTATAATATATAATATATATATTATATTAGTATATATATTTTATTTATATATTATTAATATAAATATATATATATATATGTTATCTTTTTTTTCTGAGCTAACATAAAAAAAAAAATCTGATCCTCTAGATCACACAAAGTGCAGGAGGAGAGCATACTCGAGAAATTATTATTTTTTTAGATGTAAGAAATAAGGTCTTCTAATTACACTTCCCTGGCAACAGCGCCAAAATTTCTAGTCAATTTAGTGTCCTAAATTGCTTTACATAAATTATCAATCCGGGTATCATAAACTGATGAAGTGTGGTGCACTATATGTACTTAGTTAACCTTTCTCTTACTTCGTTGTTTTATAGTTTATGTTGTTTTTGGGGGTTTTGTTTCTCATGCTTAAGGAAATTAATCTAAGAAAGAAAAGTTATGCTTCTAAATGAAATCTCTAAATGTTAATGGACAACTAAATCTCTTTTAATGTTAAAATCTAATTTCTAAAAAAGGGAGAAAAGGAAATGAACATTAGATAAAAACAAATCAAAACTTTGAATAGTTAGATTAATCTAAGCCGTCAAATGTCTATGAAATGAAAGCAAAAATGATAACAACTAAATGAAGTGTTTTATCACTTTGCTATACAATTTTGGGAGAACTACCTCCTTATGATAGCATTTTGAGGGACTCCATAGTTCATTGTTCTAAAACTGAAAATGAAATTTAAATGAAGGACTAAGACTGAAAGTGAAATTGCAACTAATCTACTATAACAGCTAAATGAAGTGTTTTATCACTCCACTATACAATTTTGGGAGATCTACCTCCTTATGATAGAATTTGGAGGGATTCAATACTTCATTGTTCTAAAACTGAAAATGAAATTGCAACAAAATTAAATACAAAACATGTAAAGAAAAACTAATCTACTGTGTGCTCTAATGCTCCAAGCACCAATTGGAAAATACTTTCTTGGACTATTTTGCAAGCATAGATTACACAGTTAGATAAATCTACAATCAACCGGTTGAAAACACTTGCATGAATTAAACTTGCATGATTGGGAATTCTAAACTATTAAACTTGAAAACAATCACAAAAATAAAATGACATACTTGAATGAAATCAAAGAAAAACTGCAAAATAAAATCTACTCTATCTTACATTCTAATATACTCCATTACATCTCCTACTTCACATCTCCTTCCATGTTGGGAACTTCAAAGCTTTATTCAAATTCTTCAAAATTACAAAGTACAACAAGTTGAGTTAACAAAGTTTTTACAAAGCTTCTAAATAAAGGAGAGAGATCTCCTATTTATACAAAAATATGAGAAGTCATCTCATTAATGAGAGTCCATGAATCTCTCCCTATACCTTAGAGTTATAATCAAAATAGGAAATGATAAGGCACATGTCATTACAAATAGGAAATGTGACGCATATCCTCATGATCCCATGATCCTCTCCACTCAAATTTGAATTTGGCATTAGGATGCCACATAAATGTCTTCTAAAAGCTTCCTTTTGACCTACACATGTCAACAATCTCATCTCATTTGTTAGGTATAAGTATATGCACATTATTTTCTAATTTTTAATCACAAATTCACTTAAAAATGCTAAGAATTAATGAAGTTTGGAAAAACAAAAATGTGACCCAATGATAATGAAAGTGAGATAAATGTAGTGACATGGTAGTGAAATGAAGGTGAAGTGGAGGTGATATAATGGACATGATAGTGAAAGTGTAATGGAAGTTAATGACAATTTCAAGACCCAACAGCAGCCTTACGACAAATTGATGAAAAG
Source organism: Pinus taeda (assembly GCA_000404065.3). Lineage (NCBI taxonomy): Eukaryota > Viridiplantae > Streptophyta > Pinopsida > Pinales > Pinaceae > Pinus > Pinus taeda. The sequence continues at coordinate 48,825 of APFE031702941.1, forward strand.
TTACCTTATGCCATATACTTTATAAGCAAAGACTTGTAAAAGGCAGAGTTAAACTATACAGTAAATGAGAAGGAACTCCTAGATGTCGTGCATTCCTTAAACAAATTCAGACATTATATCACAGGATATCAAACGTTTGTGCACACTGATCATGCTACAATTAGATATTTAATGAACAAACTAGATGTAAATACTCACATTATTAGATGGTTGCTTTTACTGGAACTGTTTGATTTGACAATTATTGATAAGCTTGGTAAAGAGAATGTTGTTGCTGACTTCTTATCTAGAGTGAATTTTTCTGCAAGTGAATAAGTAATGGTGGATGCCCAAATTCCAGATGAACACCTATTTTCTATATCAGTACTATTTCCATGGTTTTCTGATATAGCAAAATACTTGGTTTCAGCATAGTTTCCACCACATGTGTCCTCAAAAGAGAAAAGCAAGATAGTGAGGAAAAGTGCCCATTTCACCTGGATTGGAGGAAATCTCTTCAAACTTGGCCCCGATCAGATCTTGAGAAGATGTGTCAGGGAGGAGGAAGTCTTTGACATCCTCCTGACCTGCCATGGCGGGCCTTGTGGAGGTCATTTTGCAGCAAAAAGTACTGCGTTCAAGATATTGCAAGTAGACTACTACTGGACCACTCTTCATCAAGATGTGAGGAGATACACAAGCCAGTGTGATCGGTGTTAGAGGATGAGGAAACCCACTCCAAAGGATGAAATGCCCATTCAACCTCAAGTGACCTTTGAACCATTTGAGAAGTGGGGCATGGACTTTGTGGGGCCTATCAACCCCCCTTCAACGCAGAAGTAGTACATCATTGTGTGCACCGACTACCTGACAAAGTGGGTAGTGATAAAAGCAATCAAAGCAGCGATAGAAGAAAAAGTAGCTGAGTTTTTGAGAGAAAACATATTCTACAAATTCGGGTATCCGAGAGAGTTGATCACAGATCGAGGCAGTCAGTTCACTTCCAGCCTAATTGAAGACCTGCTCACACATCATAAGATCAAGCACATGACTTCCACCCCTTACCATCCACAAGCCAATGAGAAAGTGGAAGTCACTAACAGAGCATTGGAAGGGATCCTAACCAAGGTAGTGAGCAGCAGCAGAAAAGACTAGGCAGACAGATTAGTTGAGGCCACTTGGGCCTACAACACCACATGGAAGACCACCACTGGGTTCACACCCTATGAACTGGTCTATGGAAAGAAGGCTTTGCTGTCAATAGAATTTGAGTTAAATACACTAAGGATGATGGCTCAATTGGACCTAGACCTTAGCCATGTATAAAAGGAGAGATTACTTCAGCTCAATGGATTGGATGAATATAGATTGCAAGCCCTTCTCCATACAGAGGTAGTCTAGCTTCAGAGAAAGATATGGCATGACAAAAATATCAAGGAGAAGCAATTCCAAGCGGGAGACTGGGCACTACTCTATGATTCAAGATACAAATATTTTAAAGGCAAGTTGAGGAGAAGATGGTTGGGACCCTACACTGTGGTGAAATGCAATGACTATGGTTCAATTTTGATCAGAACCATTGATGATGAAGACATCTCCATGCCTGTCAATGGACATTAGTTGAAGGTCTACAAGAAACCCCTCTCCAAACGAGAGTTTATTGAAAATTTGAATAAACTAGTGATGGTAGTGGAGCATGTCTTAGCCTCCACTTCACCCACTCACTAAAGGAAAAGAAAAAGTAAAAAAATAATAAGGACTCAAGTGAAAACCTACATGAGGCACTTGAGTCCCATCATTGGGTTGAAAACTTCTTCTGAGGCGGCCCAATGATGTAAAAAAAAGGGAAAAGGAATAAGATCCCTGGTTGAAAACCTCCCTTGGCGGCACCCAGGGTAGGCAATTAGGGTGAAAACCTCTCTGAGGCGCCTAGTTGTTTTCAAAAAAGAGAGAGAGAGAGAGAAAAAAGAGAAAAAGGAGAAAGAAAATGAATATTTTTGTTACATTGCAGGTTTGCAGGAGGACTACAAGGAGCACAAGATGGTGCCAAGGGGACCCTAAAATACATAACAACACCCATCTCATCTTCTCCACACCTTCCTCCATCATCTTTGGAATTTCTTTCACCCCATTGTACCTCTTTTTCAAAAATTGTGTTCTCTACAGGAGGCTCCTGTAGGAATTACAGAGAGCTAGAAGTGGCTATAGAAGGCAGTTTGGGGGACAAATAAGCTTCATGAATAAAATATAATCCCTCCTACAATCTTCAAACCTCCTTGCCACCATTTCTCAACCTGCATCACACCCCAAGCATCATTTTTCTCCTTTCCAAGAAAAACACAGAAAAAACAGTTTTCCAATATATATAAAAACAAAAAACAAAAAATGAGAGGAAAAAGCACCATCAACCTCACCTGAAGCCTACCTACTGCCTCTCCATCTTTATCTACACCTATAGCATCATCCTAGAGCTCCAAGCACAAGAAGAAGCTGAAGTTTCAAGGGGAGAAGCAGCTACAGGAGCTCCTGTAGGAATTCCTATAGCAGCTGATCCCATAGAAATTTAGCACCAACAACAAGAGAGTGCAAACATGAAGGTTGAAGAGGCACCTAAAGCTTAGATCCAGCCATCGAAGAACTTGCACAAGCACACAACCACACATCAGCAAGTAGAGACAACATGTAAGAAGGAAAACAAGGGCATGCAGCAGAGAATGCCTCATAGCCAATACACTCGGATCACAGGTAAGTAACTAAGTCACTCCTCTGTTTGCATTTGTGTAATTAGAAGTCATGTAAGAGCAACAAAATGGTTGAGGTTGAACGAGGGAAAGGTGGCCAGTTAACTTGGCCACCTTCATCTAGTTGACTCCACTCATCCGAGATGTCACCCACATGTGCGCACAGTAAACTCCAACACAAGATGCCAAGGACAGGTAGTGGAGGAAGTGTGAACTCCGATGCAATAATGAGGGATCATTACGAGGAGGGGCCATGATGACCAAGCAGATGGGGACCAACGGTCTGAATATGGCCAATGTATACCTTGCCAACTCAGCACTCCTCATCGAAAATATCCATAAAGGGTAACAAGTACTCCTCCCCGAGCATTCTCACCACCTTTTCCTTCATTCTCTCCTCGTAACTCAGCTATAGCAGTCTCCTTGTGCCCCCACAACCTCGTAACCACCGCCCTCCATCGATTTCTCCCATATTCTTGCTCTCGATGTTTTCTACAGGAAGCACCTACAGGTTTTCTAAAGGAGCACCTATAGGAAATCTACAAGAGGGACAACAATGTTCTACAAGAGGGGCAGTGAGTTGTTTTGAAGGGAGAAAACACGGTTTTTAGCACGATTTTTAGTCTGAAGAGGTAGGGTTCATGCATACTCCTTGTTGAATATCAATTTGTAAAAGAAGTGGTTTCAATTTGAGGAGGAAATAATTCTTTAGGAGAGGAGAAAATACATAAAAAAAAATTATGCTTATTTAAAAAAGAACACAGTCTCCTCTGTTTCTCTATTTTTTTCAAAATTCTTTGTACCCACCTCCATATTTTGTTTTGCAAAAGAGTATAGAAAATATGACAAGAGGGTTTATGAGAAAGGAGCCCACTAACTCCACTAGGCTCCATGCACATTCCCAAGTAGTGGACATATTCACAAGAGAAAATTGGATGAACTTTTTTGAGAAATTCCGAGGGTTTGATGAGGAGATTGCCCAAGAATTTGCCCTCTCTTTGGTCCCTCACACAAGAACACATGCAATTGTCACCATTAGAGGTCTTTCCATGGAGATAACCCTTGAATTTATTAGTAGGGCCACTATCCTTCCTCTTAGGCTGCCTTGGAGTAAAGATGAGAAACCAATTGGTCAGGTTGCCAAGAAGAACTTTTTCCAAAATCATTGAACCCCTGTTGAAGATAAAAATGGCATTAGAAGGGCTAGCATACCATATCCCTGGGATGAGCTTAGCTATCAAATAAGCAAATACATTTCCTATGAGGGGAGGTACAACATTGTTTATGGTTATCACTTTAGAATCCTCCAAGAATTAAGGTATGGCATGGACACTCCAACACCTCAGAAGCTAAGCATCCCTTACTTCCTCCTGTAGTCCCTCATTGACTCCAGCACCAAGGTACAAGTAGGAAATTCACGGCAACTAGCTCACCATGGCTTAATCAAAATCTTAGTAGAGGAAGCCCTACATACCTTTACACTCCCTATAGCATGGGAAGTTTTTCGAAACATGACAGCTGAAGATGACATAAAGGCCTTAACCTATGATGTTAGCCCTACTAGCAGTGAGGAGGAAGAACAACAAGGGGGAGAAGGAAGAACAAGGAGAAGAGTCCCCTGAGACTTTGGAAAGGGAGGCAGTAGCTGCCCTCACTACCCTCAGTACACCAATCAAGCCAAAGAAAAAGAGAAAAAGACAGACATCCATGTAGTTCAGGGCTAGGAAGAGCATAAGAATTAAAACAGGCAAACCTCAGCCCTCTTCAAAAGTGCAAATTACCATTGAAGATTCACCCTCTACCAAGGGGAAAGAATCTCCTTCCAAGACACCTATAACATATGAAAGGGGGACTCTTAGATCTTCCACATGGAAGGAAAATGCAGTACTACAGGACTAAAAAATAGTCCTACAGGAGGCTAGGACAGTTCTATAGGAGACACTATCAAAACTACAGGAGACCCAAAAACTTGAGAAAATGATAGAAGCACAACCACAAGTGAAGGAGGAAGCACAAGAGATACAAGAGCCTGAACCCTAGCCTAGTCTTTCCTCCTATTACAACCTACTTGAGGGAGGAAAAATAATTCCACAAAAATTTGCAATCCCACTATTTTTCGAATTGGAGAAAGAAAGAGTGAGAACACACAGGTGGATGCAAGTAGCCAAAGCCAAAGTGGTTGAGGATGTTGGCCATATGGAAAACAAACTTAGGGAGATGGGCAGAGAGTTGAGTGCTCTCAAAGACAGGGAAGAAATTAAAAGAAGCCACCTTGAAACTGAAAATGAATTGCTAAGGAGGCAGCTGCAAGAAAAAAATACCCAGCTGGCATGCGTGGCCAGCTTATCCATGGAGGCATTGCAATGCAGAACACCAACCAAATCCTATGGCCTCTATCTAAGGGACCAATGGTTACAATTCCAAATAAAGACTTTGGCACGAAGAGACACAATGCCTTTCCAAGACTATAGGCAGTTCATGGATTTGTGTGACCAAAGCACCTCAGAGGATAAAGAAAAGATGGTACAATTATACTTACAAAACATGGCCCTCACAGACATGAATGTGTGGGATCCTAATGCCAAGCTATGGGACCTGCAATTAATGGCCATGGCCTCATGGATGAACCATGAAGAATTGAGGGAAGCAGAAATAAAATGATTGATGATAAAGGAGCAGAATGAGCCATTAATGATAAGAGCTGAGCCATCAGATCCTATGGCACTCATCAGCACACACAACTTGCTTGCCAATGACCCTTAGATTGCCCCTAGATATCTCACCAATCACACATAAGCCATTGCACACTTTTAGGATATGCAAAGGCTACTTGGGTATGACTGTGTGCATGCATGCATGAGGAGATGGAACACCTTACCACACAGTTCGAATATCAGGGAATATCATTCCCCCATGAGACTGAAGGAGGCATTGAGAAGAGTGCCACTGTATAAGTGCTCCATGCAGAGGCTGAAGGTCAATTGGATTGGCCTCAAACTGACTCCTCCACTGCTGTTAGGCATGCTGGAAGGCAGAAGAGAAGAAGAAGAGGAGGAGCAGAGGAAGGACATAGACAGGAAGGGAGGATTCTATGGTGAAGAATAACAGACCACATCAAAAGCTTGGGATACTATGGAGGCCACCAGGGCCATAAAAGATGAGGAGATTGACTAGGTTGCTTAGAGGATGAGAAACACCTTCAATAGGGGGGTGATGATGAGCCTCATAAATGGGTAATTATATGGGCTCATTTCACCTCCTAACCTAGTCAAATCAACCATTCTCTTAGCTTATTGTATGATTTTCTGATTATATTTATGCTTATAGAGTGAGTTGAGTTAGTTATTGTGCCATGTGGTTTAACATGCATTTAATGAATATTATTGATGGATTTTGAGGTCAAAGTCAAGGATCCAATGGAAAAAAGGAAGAAATAACTCGAAATGGATAGAGGAGAGGACTTATAGGATGGAATCGCCCTCATTTATTACTCCTCACTTCGAATTCCCATTCATTTTACTCGAAGTACAAGCAGCCGAATCATGCACTAGAAGGCAACCGAGCAAGTGGAGGATGATTGATGATTATCTCGAGTTTTGGGAGCCAAGCCCCCCTAATTTTAAGGAAGATGTTGGTAGTTTCATTTGTATAAGTAGAGAGGCCTAGGGCCTCACTAGGGTCAGATTTTTGCTTATGTGAACTTTGCTCAAACTTCGAGCTTATTATTTTTTGTGACAGTTTCATGTAACCTTGCTATTGTTTTGAAAATAACGATGGAATCCATTTTGAGCTAGCACTGAGTTACTTCAGAGTACTAAAGATCTTGGGTTAGGGCCCAATCCAAGCAGCCAAGCTTCTCTTTACTTGTATTTGTATGCCTTGTTTCAGTTTGTAGATTAGTTTTCAATTAGATGTATTTCTCTTATGGTTAAGAATAGGTTTCTTTTGATGATTTGGTAATTTGCTTCCATTTGTGCTTTCTATAGCAGGTTAAGTATGGATAAAGAAAAGATTCAAAAGGCTAAGAACAGTGCCTTAGCCTCTCTTCCTCCCTCTGGGACCATGATTTGAGGCAAAGACTCTTTTGCTGCCCCAAAAACACAGATTTTCCTCATTCACAGGACTTCTAGTGTTTGCAGCTTTTTGGTAGGATAATAGTCCAGTTCTTCTTTACTTCAAATCTTCTTCATCTTGCTCACTTCCTGATTTGCAATAGTCTTCTTTAACACTTTCCTTTCTTGCAGCATTTCTTAGCAGTTCCTTTCATATATCATAGTTTAGACTATTTTGATGCAAAACTCTATTTTTCTAGATGCACTCATTTCATTGCTTTCTTGATCTTATTGGGTGATTGTCAGTTCCTTTGCAGAAGATCTCTTCTAGTAGTAGGCCAACTTACCAGCCATCACATCCTCCATCTGACCCATTCCCTACAGGTCGCCCAAACCTCACCTCAATTCTGCCTTAGTTTCCTGCATTTTTCCATAGAACTTCTTCCTCTCTCCTTGAGCAAACCCAATCATCTTTCTCTCTCCTGGTGGTCCATGGTAGATATTATATGCCTAACACCTCTTTCCAACCTTTTTCCACCATTTTCACCCACTCTCACACCCTCAAAATAGTGAAAACTTCTCTCGGCCTCCTCTTGTAGGCCTCCTGTAGTTTCCCTATTTTCCTCCTGTAGATTTCTTGTGTCCTCCTGTAGATTTTCCTGTAGGATTTATTTTGAAGGTCGAGTGTGGGAAAAACGTCTAGAAGTCCACCTGAGACCTCCTAGGACCCATCCACATTATCCTACATCCTCTCAAGTCCCAAAACCACCCTTCAACGCCACTTATTCGCTGCCACATTCACACACAATAAATTACATGCATGTCAAATTCACATAAAAATAGATAAAAATCCAAAAATATGCTTTTTGCTTATTTACTTCTAGAAATAGCTTAGTTAGATGTTGTTTACTTCCTTGAGTAGGTAATGGAATTCCTTTCATGGTTTTAGTAGTGTTTTCTGCAAAAGTAGAATTAGTTGGTTAATTAGGGTTCACTAGGTTTTCTTTGCATTTCAGTCTTTCTCCTTTTTGCCGTTAGATTAGCATCTTTAGAGTAATATTTCTCTCCTTTCATCACATATAGAGCTTCTTCTGGAATCCATAGAAGTTGGCTTAAGCTCCTAGTGATCTTGCATCGGCTGACCAAGTGACAACCTACAACGAGAACTAGTACTTGTGCATACAACACTGATGCTTCCAAGTTTGTTACGAACTACTGGGTTGATAAGAGTAAAGTACACAACCCAGGAGTTGCAGCATTATTGCTGCAATACTGGTGCTCACCACTTTTTGGTGCCATTTCCAGGGAAGCATCAGAGTATTCTGTGATTATTTCTTTCTTCTATTTCCTATTGAAACCTTCTGCTAATAGTTTGTTTGTTTATGCAAAAGTAGACTAGTCATTTCTTTGCTTTCCTTTTCAATTCTGCAACTTCCATTTCAGCAAAAGTAGATTAGTCATTTCATTTCTTTCAGTTCTTCATTTCCTTGCTTTCCTTTTCAATTTTGTAATTTCCAGTCAGCAAGTTCATTTCAGCTAGTTGCAATTTGTTTTGTTCAATCACAATTTCAGTTTCTGCGGGTACTATCAGTGTGGAAAAAAAAAAGAAAAAAACCACTCAAAAAGATTTCCTTTCATGCCTCGTAGGGATAGAGATAACTCAGGAAATTTTGCCCAACACACCCACTGCTTCACACAGCCAAACTTCTCTATTCATCGGTGGTTGTGATCAAGAAGAACCTTAGGTGAACAACCAAACATATTTGAAGAACCTATAGGGGAAGAAGAAGAAGAAAACGTTCCTTTGGAGCCAATGACTAAAAACATAAATGCTAGGGGGAATGGAGAGAGAATAGAGGTTACCTTTCCCATTCAGGAGACGAATGGGGACACCAAAATGAAGAATATAAGCCCTTCCGCCCTACCTCATTTCCATGGTCTGACTATAGAAGATCCTGACACCTTCTTGTTCGAGTTTGCTGTCATCTGTCGAACTTATGACTATGCAGAAGATGAGCAAAAGTTGAAATTGTTCCCTTCTACTCTCAAGGATGCAGCACTACACTGGTTCATGGCATTACCTAGCAATAGCATCACAACTTGGGCTTAGATGTAGCAAGCCTTTAACAACAAGTATCGAGACTATTATAAAACAAAAGATACTAAAGAATAAATCTTCTGAATGACCATGGGAAGTGATGAGTCCCTGCAAGACTACAAAGAGAGGTTCCAGCTTAATTACAAAAGGGCTAGGTGTACACTTGACCCTGAGTCTCTGAAGTTGGTCCTACTCAGGGGAATTTGGGAAGATCTTTTAGACACCCTCCATCTACTGGCTGGGGGAGAGATATACCAACTATCCTATGAGGACATAAAGACTGCTTTTAGAAACCATTCTAGAGCAGCCAGAAACAAAGGTAGGGGGAGTCAACCCATGGCAAGTACCTCTTCCTCCAACTCATCCATTAAAGGAGAAATTGAAAACATGTTGGAAGACTTCAAGAGTGAGATGTTGCAGACTCTTTCCATGCAAATGGATACCTTACATATCAAAAGAAAACAAGAGGAAGAAGAGAGGTCTTTGGCCATTTTTTCCCTAGATGCACCAGGAGGCATCCTAGGAATGAATGCCCATTGAACTCTATAGAGGTTTGTTCATTCTGTGAAGAAAATCATTTTACAGATAAGTGCCCTTCCTTGCCCAGACTAAAATCTATATATCAAGGGGCTGAGGGAATCACTGAACAACTTTATTACATAAACCAAAGGAGGCCACATGGGCCTAGACCATACTAGCAGGGGATGCAAGGGACATCTCAGGCATACTACAACCCCAACCAAGTCACCTCCATACCTCTTGGGGCCCTCCTGCTCATCCTTCCTGGTCTATGCCTCCTCCTTGGTCATTCACATCTCAATATCATGCCCAACAAGCCACCCATTCATTTCAAACCTATGCTCAGCCACAACCTCAGTGGAATGCATCTCATCAGGGGTGGAGGCCCCAATACAACCTTATTCCTGCTCTTTTTCCTCCACCACCTGCCCAACCACAACCATTACCTTCTGCTCCCCCAAAGCAACCCCAAATGCTTGCCTAGTCAAATCGAAACCCAAACAACGGACAGGCTAAACAAGTGTATAGTGGGGAACCATCATGCCCAACTTATGCAGTGGAGATTCAAGAAATTAACTTGAGATATGGGAAAGTCCTCTCAGATAGCTAGCCTCCACCCAGGGAGGTTGGGGAAGATAAAGAGGAAAGTGAACCTAAAACAAATCCACCACTTCCTGAGAGACTATCCATGACAATCCAACCTACCCTAGAAGAGACTGAACTCCTGGGAGAATTGAAACATTTATGTGTAAAGATACCACTTCTCCAAGCCATAAAAGATGTACCTATCTACAATAGGTTGATCAAAGAGAAGTGCTTTAGACATCCAGGAAGGCGCAAGAGAGATGTCGCAACCATCAATGTCATAGGACTACTGTCTGACTTGATGTTGGGGCAGATAATGTGTCCAAAATATCTGGATCCTGGGAGCTCAGTAGTTGATGTCCACATCAATGGCACAATGGTCCCATATACCTTGATTGATCTGGGAGCTTCCATTAATGTGATGACGAAGGTCAAAATGCTCAAACTTAACCTCTAGGGCTCCTTGAGGAAGACCACGACAGTGTTGCAGCTAGCAAACCGCTCCACCATGACCCCTGAGGGGATTGTGGAACATGTGATGGTCTCCGTTCATTCTTGGAAGTACCCTGCTAATTTCCTAGTTATCCAGCCAAAGGCAAAGCTCACTGGGCATCCTCTCATTTTGGGAAGACCCTAGTTGGCTACAGCCGATGCCTACATCAGCTACCGACCTGGGAACATGACCATCAAGAATAGGCATCTGTCCAAGCAGTTAACCTTATATCCTCCTACCCAACCCTTGCTAGAACATGATCTACCACTCTAGTTAGAGGAGGAGGATGAGGATGAAGTTTATTCTGCACCGCTTTGTGCATTAGAAATCGCCATGGGGGGAAAACAACAAGATGAGGATGATATGATTGAAAATTTGGTTCAGAATCCACCTCCCAGTGTATCACCATTAGAGGACATAGTAAGAGAAACCCAAAACAACCCCTCAACTTATCTCTATGTGGTCTACTCCACTTCTCTCCATGTTAAGAATATAGAGTTCGACCTAGAAAGAACATTGAAAATCAATCCATCCTTATCCACTTCCCAGGAGAAGGAACTGTGCAGCCTCTTGAGAAAACATCTAGATGCATTCGCCTGGAGTTATAAGGAGATGAAGGGTGTGCACCCTTCAATATGTACTCATCATATATACATCAAGGAAGATTGCAAATTAGTCAGGAAACCTCAGAGGAAAATGAACCCAACACTTAAAGATATTGTTAAGGAAGAATTGCAGAAATTGCTTGATGGAGGTTTCATCTATCCCATTTTTGACAGTGAAAGGGTCTCTCCTTTGGTGCTAGTGCCAAAGAAAAATGGTAAGTGGAGAATCTGTGTCGACTATCAGGAATTGAACAAAGCCACTAAAAAGGACCACTTTCCTTTACCTTTCATAGATCAAGTGTTAGACGGTCTTGTAGGGAAAAAAGTTTTTCTCTTTCCTAGATCGGTTTAGTGGGTACAATCAGATTCAAATCAGCCCACATGACCAAGATAAGACCACTTTCAGTTGTCCTTGGGGTACCTTTGCATACCGGGTCCTTCCTTTTGGTTTGTGCAATGCTCGAGCCACTTTCCAAAGAGCGGTATTGAGTATATTTTCTGAACTAGTTCATGATGCAGTAGAAATATACATGGATGATTTTACTCCTTATGGCTTTGACTTTCAGGAAGCTTTATCTAACCTAGGAAAAGTTATGGGAAAGTGTATTGAGATGAACTTGTCCCTCAGTCTGGAAAAATGTGAATTCTTGATGACTGAAGGGACCGTGGTAGGTCATGCAATATCTCAGCAAGGACTGTAGGTGGAGCCCAACAAAATTGCCATCATCCAAAGGGTCCCACCTCCTCAAGAGGTGAGAGATGTCAGAAGTTTCCTAGGCTTAGTCGGATATTACAGAAGATTCATTAAAGACTTCAGCAAGATAGCCTCTCCTTTGTTTAGCCTCCTAGGTAAAGATGTTTAGTTCATATGGTTCGAAAACTGTCAAGAAGCCCTAGATACCTTGAAGAGCAAGCCCGTGACTATCCCAATTCTGAGAGGCCCAAACTGGGCCCTACCCTTCCATATTCACACATATGCCTCAAACAAAGCAATAGGAGTAGCCTTAGGACAAATTGATGAAAATTTGGCTTATGCCATATACTTTATAAGCAAAAACTTAGCAGAGGCAGAGTTAAACTATACAGTAACCGAGAAGGAAGTCCTAGTTGTCATGCATTCCTTAAACAGATTCAGACATTATATCACAGGCTATCAAACCTTTGTGCACACTGATCATGCTGCAATTAGATATTTAATGAACAAACCAGATGTAAATTCTCGCATTATTAGATGGTTTCTTTTACTGCAGCAGTTTGATTTGACAATTATTGATAAGCCTGGTAAAGAGAATGTTTTTGTTGACTTCTTGTCTAGAGTGAATTTTCCTGCAGATGAAGAAGTAATGGTGGATGACCAAATGCCATATGAACACCTATTCGCTATATCAGTACTATCTCCATGGTTTGCTTATATAGCAAACTACTTGGTTTCAGCATAGTTCCCACCGCATGTGTCCTCAAAAGAGAAAAGCAAGATAGTGAGGAAAAGTGCCCCTTTTACCTGGATTGGAGGAAATCTCTTCGAACTTGGCCCAGATCAGATCTTGAGAAGATGTGTCAGGGAGGAGAAAGTATTTGAAATCCTCCTGACCTGTCATGATGGGCCTTGTGGAGGTCATTTTGCAGCAAAAAGAACGGCCTTCAAGATATTGCAAGCAGGCTACTACTGGCCCACTCTTCATCAGGATGTGAGGAGATACACGAGCCAGTGTGATCAGTGTCAAAGGATGGGGAAACCCACTCCAAAGGATGAAATGCCCATGCAACCTTAAGTGACCTTTGAGCCATTTGAGAAGTGGGGCATGGACTTTGTGGGGACTATCAACCCCCCTTCAAAGCAGAAGCAGTACATCATTGTGTGCACCGACTACCTAACAAAGTGGGTAGAGAAAAAAGCAATCAAAGCAGAAAAAGTAGTTGAGTTTTTGAGAGAAAACATATTCTACAAATTCGGGTATCCGAGAGAGTTGGTCACAGACCAAGGCTGTTAGTTCACTTCTAGCCTGATTGAAGACCTCCTCACACATCATAAGATCAAGCACGGGACTTCCTCCCCTTACCATCCACAAGCTAATGGGCAAGTGGAGGTCACTAACAGAGCATTGGAAGGGATCCTAACCAAGGTAGTGAGCAGTGACAGAAAAGACTGGGTAGACAAATTAGTTGAGGCCACTTAGGCCTACAACACCACATGGAAGCCCACCATTGGGTTCAGACCCTATGAACTGGTCTATGGGAAGAAGGCTTTGCTGTGAATAGAATTTGAGTTCAATACACCAAGGATGGCAGCTCAACTGGACCCAGACCTCAGCCATGCACAGAAGGAGAGATTACTTCAGCTCAATGGATTGGATGAATACAAATTGCAAGCCCTTCTCCATACAAAGGTAGTCCAGCTTCAGTGAAAGATATGGCATGACAAAAATATCAAGGAGAAGCAATTCCAAGAGGGAGACTGGGCACTACTCTATGATTCAAGATACTAATATTTTAAAGGCAAGTTGAGGACAAGATTGCTGGGACCCTACACTGTGGCGAAATGTAATGAAAATGTTTCAGTTATGATCAGAACCATTCATGATTAAGAAATCCCCATGCTTGTCAACGGACATCGGTTGAAGGTCTACAAGAAACCCCTATCTAAATGAGAGTTTATCGAAAATTTGAATAAAATAGTGATGGTAGTGGAGCATGTCTTAGCCTCCACTTCACCTACTCACTGAAGGAAAAGAAAAAATAAAAAAATAATAAGGACTCAAGTGAAAACCTCCATGAGACACTTGAGTCCCATCATTGGGTTGAAAACCTCTTGCGGCCCAGTGATGTCAAAAAAAGGGAAAAAGAATAAGATCCCTCGGTGAAAACCTCCCTTGGCGGTGCCCAGGGCAGGCAATTAGGGTGAAAACCTCTTTGAGGTGCCCTAGTTGTTTTCAAAAAAAAAAAGAGAAGAAAGAGAAAAAGGAGAAAGAAAATGAATTTTTTGTTGCATTGCAGGTTTGCCGGAGGACTACAGGGAGCAGAAGATGGTGGCAAGGGGACCCTGACATGAATAACAACACCCATCTCATCTTCTCCACACCTTCCTCCATCATCTTTGGCATTTATTTCACCCCATTGTACCTCCTTTTCAAAAATTGTGTTTTCTACAAGAGGTTCTGTGTTTTCTACAGGAGGCTCCTATAGGAATTACAGAGAGCCAGAAGTGGCTACAGAAGGCAGTTTGAGGGACAAAGAAGCTTCATGAAGAACCTATAATCCCTCCTACAATTTTCAAACCTCCTTGCCATCATTTCTCAGCCTACATCACACCCCAAGCATCATTTTTCTCCTGTCCTAGAAAAACACAAAAAAATAGTTTTCCAATATATATAAAAAAAAACAAAACAAGAAATGAGAGGAAAAAGCACCATCAACCTCACCTGAAGCATACCTACTACCTCTCCATATTTATCTACACCTTTGGCATCATCCTTGAGCTCCAAGCACAGGAAGAAGCTGAAGTTTCAAGGGGAGAAGCAGCTACATGAGCTCTTGTAGGAATTCCTGTAGCAGTTGATCCCATAGAAATCCAGCACCAACAATAAGAGAGTACAAACATGAAGGTTGAAGAGGCACTTGAAGCTCAGATCTAGTGAGAGAAGAACCTACACAAGCACAAAACCACACATCAGCAAGCAGAGACATCATGCAAGAAGGGAAATAAAGGCATGTAGCAGAGAAAGCCACAACACCTCACAGCTAATACACTCGGATCATAGATAAGTAACTAAGTCACTCCTCTATTTGAATTTGTGTAATTAGAAATCATGCAAGAGCAATGAGATGGTTGAGGTTAAATGAGGGAAAGGTGGCCAGTTAACTTTTCCACCTTCATCTAGTTGACTCCACTCATCCGAAATGTCACCCACACGTGCGCATAGTCAACTCCAACACAAGATGCCAAGGATAGGTAGTGGAGGAAGTGTGAACTTCGATGCAATAATGAGGGATGATTACGAGGAGGGGTCGTGATGACCAAGCAGGTGGGGACCAATGGTCCGAATATGGCCAATGTATACCTTGCCAACTCAGCACTCCTCATCGAAAATATCCATAAAGGGTAATAAGTAATCCTCCCCGAGCATTCTCACCACCTTTTCCTTCATTCTCTCCTCGTAACTCAGCTACAACAGTCTCCTTGTGCCACCACAGCCTCATAACCACTATCCTCCATCGATTTCTCCCATATTATTTCTCTCGGCATTTTCTACAAGAAGGACCTACAGGTTTTCTATAGGAGCACCTACAGGAAATCTACAGGAGGGACAACAAGCTTCTACAAAATGGGCAGTGAGTTGTTTTGAAGGGAGAAAACACGGTTTTTAGCATGATTTTCAGTCTGAAGAGGTAGGGTTCATGTATACCCCTTGTTGAATATCAATTTATAAAAGAAGTGGTTTCAATTTGAAGAGGAAATAAGTCTTTAGGAGAGGAGAAAATACATAAAAAATAAATAAAAATAATTTTTTTTGCTTATTTTAAAAAAAACACAGTCTCCTTTATTTCTCAATTTTTTTCAAAATTCCTTGTCTCCACCTCCATATTTGGTTTTCCAAAAGAGCATAGAAAATATGATAGGAGGGTTTATCAGAAAGGAGCCCACTAACTCCATTAGGCTCCATGCACATCCCCAAGTAGTGGATATATACACAAGAGAAAATTGGATGAACTTTTTTGAGAAATTTTGAGGGTTTGATGAGGAGATTACCCAAGAATTTGCCCTCTCTTTGGTCCCTCACACAAGAACACATGCAACTGTCACCATTAGAGGTCTTTCCATAGAGATAACCCCTGAATTTATCAGTAGGGTCACTCCCCTTCCTCTTGGGCTACCTTGGACTAAAGATGAGAAACCAATTGGTTAGGCTGCCAAGAAGAACTTTTTCCAAAATCATGAAACCCCTGTTGAAGATAAAAATGGCATTAGAAGGCTAGCATACCATATCCCTGGGATGAGGTTAGCTATCAAATAATAAAATACATTTCCTGTGAGGGGAGGTACAACATTGTTTATGGTTATCACTTTAGAATCCTCCAAGAATTAAGGTATGGCATGGACACTCTAGCGCCTCAGAAGCTAAGCATCCCTTACTTCCTCCTGCAATCCCTAATTGAATCCAACACCAAGGTACAAGTAGGAAATTCAGAGCAGCAAACTCACCATGGCTTAATCAAAATCTTAGTAGAGGAAGCCCTACATACCTTTACACTCCCTATAGCATGGGAAGTTTTCCGAAACATAACAGTTGACGATGAAATAAAGGCCTTAACCTATGATGTCAGCCCTACTGGCAGTGAGGAGGAAGAACAGTAAGGGGGAGAAGGTGGAGCCAGGGGTGACATAGCAGAACAAGAAAGGAAGGAGGAAGGAACTGAAATAGAGAAGGAGAGAGCTGAAGAAACAAAGCAGGAAGAGATAGAAAAAGAGATAGAAGAAGGAAAAAAAGAGGTAGAGAAGGAAGAACAAGGAGAAGAGTCCCCTGAGACATTGGAAAGGGAGGCAGAAGCTACCCTCACTACCCTCAGTACACCAATCAAGCCAAAGCAAAAGAGGAAAATACAGACATCCATGTATTTAAGGGCTAGGAAGAGCACAAGAATTAAAATAGGCAAACCTAAGTCCTCTTCAAAAGTGCAAATTACCATTGAAGATTCACCCTCTACCAAGGGGAAAGAATCTCCTTCCAAGACACCTATAACATATGAAAGGGGGACTCCTAGATCTTCCACATGGAAGAAAAAGGCAGTACTACAGGACTCAAAAACAGTCCTACAGAAGGCTGAGACTGTTCCATAGGAGACACTGTCAAAACTATAGGAGACCCAAAAACTTGAGAAAAGGATAGAAGGATAGCCACAAGTGAAGGAGGAAGCGCAAGAGATACAAGAGCCTGACCACCAACCTAGTCTTGCCTCCTATTACAACCTACTTGAGGGAGGCAAAATAATTCCACAAAAATTTCTAATCCCAATATTTTTTGAATTGGATAAAGAAAGAGTGAGAACACATAGGTGGATGAAAATAGAAAAATCCAAAGGGTTTGAGGATGTTGGCCATATGGAAAACAAACTCAGGGAGATGGGCAGAGAGTTGAGTGCTCTCAAAGACAGGGAAGCAATTAAAAGAAGCCACCTTGAAACTGAAAATGAATTGCTAAGGAGGCAGTTGCAGGAGAAAGAGACCCAGTTGGCATGCATGGCCAGCTTACCCATGCAGGCATTGCAATGCAAAACACCAGCCAAATCCTATGGCCTCTATCTAAAGGACCAATGGTTACAATTCCAAATAAAGACTTTGGCACAAAGAGGCACAATGCCTTTCTAAGACTACAAAGAGTTCATGGATTTGTGTGACCAAAACATCTCAGAGGATAAAGCAAAGATGGCAGAATTCTACTTACACAACATGGCCCTCATAGACATGAATGTGTGGGATCCCAATGCCAAGCTAGGGGACCTGCAATTAATGGCCATGGCCTCATGGATGCAGCATGAAGAATTGAGGGCAGCATAAATAAAAATATTGATGATAAAGGAGTAGAATGAGCCATTAATGATAGGAGCTAAGCTATTAGATCCTATGGCCCTCATCAGCACACACAACCTACTTGCCAATTACCCTCATATTGCCCCTAGATATCTCACCAATCATGCACAAGCCATTGCACAATTTGAGGATATGCAAAGGCTACTTGGGGATTACTATGTGCATGCATGCATGAGGTGATGGAACACCTTACCACACAATTTGCAGATCAGGGAATATCATTCCCCATGAGACTGAAGAAGGCATTGAGAAGAGTGCCATTATACAAGCGCTCCATGCAAAGGTTGAAGGTCAATTGGATTGGCTTCAAACTGAGTCCCCCACTACTGTTGGGCATGCTAGAAGGCAAAAGAGAAGAAGAAGAGGAGGAGCAGTGGAAAAACATAGATAGGGAGGTAGGATTCTATGGCAAAGAAGAACAGACCACATCAGAAGCCTGGGATGCTAGGGAGGCCACCAGGGCCATAAAATATGAGGAGATTGACTAGATTGCTCAAAGGATGAGAAACACCTTCAATAGGGGGTGATGATGAGCCTCATAAGGGTAATTATATGGGCTCATTTTACCTCCTAACCTGGTCAAATCAACCATTATATTAGCTTATTGTATGATTTTCTGATTATATTTATGCTTATAGAGTGAGTTGAGTTAGTTATTGTGCCATGTGGTCTAACTTGCATTTAATGCAGATTATTGATGGATTTTGAGGTCGAAGTCAAGGATCCAGTGGACAAATGGCAGCAATAACTCGAAGTGGATAAAGGAGAGGACTTATAGGATGGAATCACCCTCATTTATTACTCCTCACTTCGAATTCCCCTTCATTTAGCTCGGAGTACAAGTAGCCGAATCATGCACTAGAAGGCACCTGAGCAAGTGGAGGATGACTGATGATTATCTCGAGTTTTTGGAGCTAAGCCTCCCTGATTTTAAGGAAGATGTTGGTAGCTTCATTTGTATAAGTAAAGAGGCCTAGGGCCTCACTAGGGTCATATTTTTGCTTGTGTAAAATCTGCTCAAACTTCAAGCTTATTATTTTTTGTGACAGTTTCATGTAACCTTGCTATTGTTTTGAAAATAAAGATGGAACCCATTTTGAGCTAGCACTGAGTTACCTCAGAGGGCTAAAGCTCTTAGGTTACTACCCAATCCAAGTAACCAAGCTCCTCTTTTCTTGTATTTGTATGCCTTGTTTCAGTTGTAGATTAGTTTGTTGTTACATGTATTTCTCTTATGGTTAGGAATAGGTTGCTTTTGATGAATTGGTAGTTTGCTTCCATTTCTGCTTTCTGTATCAAGTTAAGTATGGATAAAGAAAAGATTCAAAAGGCTAGAAATAGTGCCTTGGCCTCTCTTCCTCCCTCTGGGAACATGATTTGAGGCAAATATTCTCTTGCTACCCCAAAAACACAGATTTTCCTCATTCATAGGACTTCTAGTATTTGCAACTTTTTTGTAGGATAATAGTCTAGTTCTACTTTACTTCAGATCTTCTTCATCATGCTCACTTCCTGATTTGCAATAGTCTTCTTTCATGCTTTCCTTTCTTGCATAATTTCTCAGCATTTCCTTTCATAGATCATAGTTTAGGCTATTTTGATGCAAAACTCTATTTTTATAGATGCACTCATTTCATTTCTTGCTTGATTTTATTGGGTGATTGTCAGTTCCTTTGCAGCAGATATCTTCTAGCAGTAGGCCAACTTATTAGCCATCACATCCTCCATCTGACCCATTCCCTACAGGTCACCCAAACCTCACCTCAATTCTGCCATAGTTTCCTGCATTTTCCTATAGAACTTCTTCCTCTCTCCTTGAGCAAACCCAATCATATTTCTCTCTCCTGGTGGTCCATGGTAGACCTTAGGCACCTAACACCTCATTCCATCCTTCATCCACCATTTTCACCCACTCTCAAACCCTCAAAACAGTGAAAACGGCTCTCGGCCTCCTCTTGTAGGCCTCCTGTAGTTTCCCTATTTTCCTCCTGTAGATTTCCTGTTTCCTCCTGTACATTTTCCTGTAGGCTTTCTTTTGAAGGCCGAGTGTGGGAAAAACCTCCAGAAGGAAACCTGAGACCTCCTAGGACCCGTCCACACCATCCTACATCCTCTCAAGTCCCAAAACCACCCTTCAATGCCACCTATTCGTTGCCACATTCACACACAATAAATTACATGCATGTCAAATTCACATAAAAATACATAAAAATCCAAAAATATGTTTTTTGCTTATTTACTTCCAGAAATAGCTTAGTTAGATGTTGTTTACTTCCTTGAGTAGGTAATGGCATTCCTTTCATGGTTTTCATAGTGCTTTCTCAAAAGTAGAATTAGTTGGTTAATTAGGGTTCACTAGGTTTTCTTTGCATGTCAGTCTTTTCTCCTTTCTACTGTTAGATTAGCATCTGTAGTGTTGGGTATACGACCAAAGTCCCACATTGACTAGAAGTGGGGAGGATCATGGGTATATAAGGATGGAAAAATATCTCCATTGGTATGAGGCCTTTTCGGGGTAAAGCCAAAAGCAAATCCATGAGGGTTTAGGCCCAAAGTGGACAATATCATACCATTGTGGAGATATGTGGTGTCCAGAGTCTTTACAAGTGGTATCAGAGCCATGCCCCGAAGTTAGCCAAGTGGATGAATCGTCAGAATGCCGAACGAAGATGGTGGGCCCCAGTAATATCACGATGGGATCTGTGGATGAGCTCGGTTAGACAGGCGGTGTGCTCTGGATTCTTCATGGACGTGTCCTGGTCCCAACACGGGGAAGAGGAGTTGACCTGGGATAGAGCAAGCTCTCAAGGCAGGTGGTGTTCCATGTAAGGCGTGTACTTCCAACGCATTGGAGAGGAGAATCCTGGTTGGTAGAGAGTGGACGGATGGATAATCATTTGAGAGGAGGCTCGATGGTCCTTTGTTCGAGGGGAGGATTGTTGGTATACGACCAAAGTCCCACATCGACTAGAAGTGGGGAGGATCATGGGTATATAAGGATGGACAAATATCTCCATTGGTATGAGGCCTTTTGGGGTAAGTCCAAAAGCAAATCCATGAGGGCTTAGGCCCAAAGTGGACAATATCATACCATTGTGGAGATATGTGGTGTCCAGAGTCTTTACATGTAGAGTAACATTTCTCTCCTTTCATCACATATAGAGCTTCTTCTGGAATCCATAGAAGTTGGCTAGAGCTCCTAGTGATCTTGTGCCAACTAACTAAGTGACAACCTGCAGCGAGAAGTAGTACTTGTGCATACAGCACCCACGCTTCCAAGTTTGTTACAAACTACTAGGTTGATAAGAGTAAAGTAGGCAACCCAAGAGTTGCAACATTATTGCTGCAATATTAGTGCTCACCATATATATATATATATATATATATAGAGAGAGAGAGAGAGAGAGAGAGAGATTGCAAAATGCCTGTCACATCAAAATATCAAAATTTGTGTTTTGAGATACATGGCTATTTGTTGACATGGTGCTCATGGTAGCACAAAACAACTCTGATAACTCGGTTCAATAATCGATGCATTTTGGATGATACTCCTACAATATGCCTCTAATATCACAGTGGCACCTTATTAATAGTCACATACTCTAGAATTCCTCTTGTCAAGGCTTCCAGGTTGCGTACCACCTCTATTATGGGATCAACTTCCTCCTCATAGGGTGCATCCTTAATCTTCCATGCCACCCTCCTAGATATTGGAGAAACCCTGGAGATCTCTTTGGTCCAACATTTGCAAAAATCACAAGTCTCAAATTTTAATTCACATAAAACAAAAAAGCACTAATTAAATGGATAAATGGTGACGGTGATTGATTTTGACTAAACTAGCAAGTTTTATTTTATCACTTTTTTGGACTCGTAAAAAATAAACGAAAAAGGGACGCCCCTAGTGTCATCTTTCAACTCTTTTCTGACTCTCGAAATATGAAAGGATAGTCGAGAACTTGTTCTTTCGAGCTCATTAAAGTAAATGAAATTACGTCTACTCAATATAAGTTTAAACCTTTTGAGGACTGAGATAGACTATTGTACGAAAAATAAATCCCTTAGTCACACGTGGCTGAGAGGTTCTCTTGAATATTGTTTTCTACCTTTTCAGATTTGAGAGACTATCTACGAAAAGGGACCTTTGGATTTTCCTTTTTGCCTCTTTTTTAAACTCTCTAAACATGAAAAATATGTCAAGTTACCCCTCCATCAAGCTCGTAAAACTTAAAATACACAGGACTTGTCACCATGATGAGACCGAGTTACTCCTTCCTAGGGCTCATTCAAACTTACTATGATGGATTCATCCGAAGGATGGACTTATATGACAAGCATATGCTATCCTCTTCAAGGTCGCAATAAAAAATAATGAGGTACTCACTAGAAATAGTGGGAGAAAATGGAAGTAAACATGTCCTGTATTTTGTAAAACAACAACACGTCGCTCTTGAACATGGCACTTATTTGTCTCTCATGTCGAGTCTAGGTTATCGTCATTGCATCACTTACCTTCCTAGATTTTGGGAATTCATTTTCCTCTCATCCGATTATATCCTCTTGTCATCATAACCTCTAATCCTATGTTGAGTCAAATGCTGCCAAACTCCGTAGTCGTGTCGCCGATATGTTCAAGAGAAGTTCCATCTGCGATTTTAACTTCTTGTACATTGTTTGACATTTTCTAACAATCATGAACTACTCTTACCTACTCTGCCACATCCTCTGTTTCATGTCGATGATGTGGGAAACATTATGGCCCTCCTTTGATGGATCACTTCCTATCGACTCCATCTCATTATCCAGGAGGATGATCTAGAAACTCCCTTTCAGTACCTTGGAGCTTGCATGCCTCAATGGAAAGTTCTTCACATTCGATGATAGGTTCACATCACTAGCCTTTGATCGAATGATTCTATGGGTGTTTGACTTTAGCTTCATTTTTCACACTCGTGGATTGCGTTGATGTACCTTGAGAACCATTATAATTATTGGTGGTTTCTCTCATGCATGTTAACGTTTCACATCATTGACCGGTAATCAGGTGGTTTATGTTCGACTCTAACACATCTATTCACATGGTAGGATTCATACTTTAGTTGGATCGAGATAGATATGAAGACCCTGGGTTTCATTTGATAAATCCAGGTTGTGTAGAGTTATTATCTATTCATGATTGTACATATGAATCATTCTATATGGATGGTTGTGTCCATGTCGTGGGTCCATAAAAATCATCCCTTCTATTCTGATGGTTGTGTCCATGTCGTGGATCCATACACATGGTCCCTTCTATTCGGATAATTGTGCCCATATCATGGATTCATGTATTGTTAGATGCCTATTCAGATATGCACTATTAGGCATATATACATCGGAGATGTCAGATATATTATATCATGCTTAATTTGCAGGTCTCCTGTTACACAACATCTTGTGATTGTCCCTGTACTCCCCGTTCCTTGATCCTGGAGGACCTCTAGAATGAACCCCGCATGCTTTGCCTTCATGGAGAAACTCCCAGTATGTCCCTCTTCATGAGCACATCATTTCCCTTTTGCACCATTTCCCTTGAAACTTCTATTTTTCCCAATTTACAAGGCCAACGCTAATGACCTTTGTCTCCCCCGCACCGATGTGTAATGATTAGCACTATTCCCCGTGCTGATCAGGGCGACTGAGCTATGTTCCGGTCGCGCTAGTCTTGTTATGGAATTTTTTTTAAATTAGAGATGAAGCTTCCAGATCTAGAAGCTCTGTAACAGAAGTTTGGTAAATGGTTTGGCCAGATGGGGTCGAGGATGACAGTTTGGGCTCTTTTCCCCTATAATGGTGGAACTACTTCAATGGATAAGTCCTTCTCCCATGAGAAGAGGATCCATCTTCCATCCATATTTTCTATATAAACCTCCCTTCTTCCCAAGCACAAATTAGTTGTAGTTAGAGTTTTGGTTGAGTGTGAGTATACTATTTTAGACAAGCAAGCGGTTACTAGTTGTATCCATCTAGTTGTGTGAGGGAGAAGTGTGTTTGGTTTCGAGTGAAACCTAAAGGGAAGAGCCTTTAAACTATCGTTCTTTGAAGCCATCATGAAGTGGTAGTAGAAGTGCGTGGGAACCTGGTCTTGTCAGAGGAAGACTGCGACATCAAGACAAATGGTTGTAATCTCTCTTTGATATTAATATATGCAACTATCGATTGATTTCCTACATGTTTTTTAATATTACATATTCATGTCTTAATGCTTCTTGACTCATTAAGTAACTTGAATTATAATTTTTCTATTATTATGTTTTTGTGCTATTGTTGTTTACTTGTTTTAGGAGCTTGAAGAAGGAAGCGAGAGATTGCTAAAGCAAGCAAGCGAGGACATCATCAAGTAGGATAAGCGACCAAGAGGTTGGCCCTCTTGATTTATTCTAACCTAAGGAAATTTTCCATAGAATGTATCTATTGTGGCTAGACCCATTATCAGGCTAGAGGAATTCGTTCGTGTCCGCACTTATAATTTTACTTCACCACTAATTGGCGACTCCGCTAAGGAGATCCCATATTTTGTTTGTTTTGGATTTCATGATTTCGTGAGAACTTTGCTAGTTTCACATTTTACCTTTGGTTATGTTTCTTTTCTCTTGCTTATTGGCCTAAGTCTAAAATTCATAGTAGTAGATCTGGTCCCTGTTTTGAAATTTTTTTATTTTTCCTTAGTTCCCTTGTCCAACGCGTTTAATCGGCTGACAGTCATGCCAATTAGTGCGAATTGCGAAGGAACAGTCACGCCCACTAGCCTCTAGCGCTTGTTGTCAGTTAGGCAGTCATGTCGATGCCTGTAAGTGAAGATTAGGGATAGACCCCAATCTTGGCCAGTGTGTTCTGCTCTTGTGTTTTTGACCCCGTGAGACCTTTTGATTGTTTTCTCCTTGATTAGAAAGTTACTTTTCATTTTGTTTTTGCTTGCTTGTTGGCTTGTCATCTTGTTGTTTGATTGATTGAGTCATTGAATGGACTGCGACACTAGGGCATCTAGTTAGTCGCCCATTCAGAAGCTTGTGCAATCATCAAATCCAGTGGACTCATTGAGTCAGGTTGTAGGTGTGTTTGCTCCTTGCATTTGTTTTTGGTCCTCTTTACAATTTTGACCTCTTTTGCACAAGTTTGAAAAAGTTTTGTTTACTAGTTTGAATGTCTTTTTCTGGCATAGATTACATTGTCGGTCTTGTGTTTGGTAAAGTCGATGTTTCATTGATCTGAGTGAACTTATCTTTTCATGTTTTCATCCACTTGAAGAGCTCATAGTGTCAAAAACTTTTTCATTGAAGGATTGTACGTGAAAAGTTTGTTACATTGTTTCATGAGAAAGTATGAAATTCTAGCTTGTTGCATCATTATGATTTGCGTCTCTAAAAAATAATAGAATTACATCAGCATTTGAAAAAGGTAGAGAAATCTTTTCATTTTGAAAGGACTAATAGATAAGTGCTTGTCAGGAAATTAGGAATTGGAATGCATTTTTCATTAGTCTATTTTTTGAAAAAGTGAAGTAGTGAAAAATCGATTCGTTTTTAGTTGCTTGATTATTTGCATTTGATTTAGTAGTTTCTACCCTCTCTAGTGTAGGCATTTCATCGAATTGAAGGGTCTTGTCCCATTAAGTTGCATTTTATTTTTTTCTAGTAGCATCGCTAAGACTTGAAGACTGAAATTTAACTCAAGAACAACTCTAAAATGAATCCAATTAACCTAAGGCACATTTGACATTAACGATCATATCTAGAAGGTCTAGACTAGAGACGTGTTCTGGCATCTGTAAACCTAGTAGTTGTCATTACCTTTGGCATTAGACAACGCTAGCACAAATTTGTGCTCCCCGTACTATCGAGTATATAATGGGAGACCCCACTAGGCTGCAACCCTTTTATCCTTAGGAAGTCGAGTCGGCTACCTTGCAAATGTGATACACCAAACACAACATTCGGGGAGATTGCCTGCTCATACTTCTTGGTTCGCCAGGAGGTATTCTGGAGTTCACGGTTGCCTGGTAATCTTGTTTACCTAGATCATTGAGAGTAGTCATTTGATATTTTTGACTCATTAAACTTAAAAGATCATTCGAGCACTTGTCCTTTCAAGCTCACTTCCAATCGAAAGTGATAAAGTCATATTTGTTTCTTTCTCGACTCTTAAAAAATGAAAGAACATCAATCTTTTATGCGTCTTAATAATTGATTGCCCACGGTCCAAAAAATCCTATTAGTTTTTTGACCAAATCGTGAGTTCCCTTAAAACGACATTTTAAACCTTGAAGTTATTTGTTCTGTTCACTAAGACAAGGTCATCGTGGCTGAACCATCTGGTTCACCCAATTCCTCTTCCTCTCCTCTATCTAAAAGATTGTCCGAGCAGCCATTTCATGAGTTATTAGAGTCACTTAAGGACCAAAATGTTGAACTCGCAATTGTTTTGAGTGTTCAACCATTTCCATCTCATCCTCCGCCTAATTTCGATTCAAGGTCATCCACTCATCTTGGCCCATAATCTCCAGACAATCATGTTCGAACTCCAGAGAACTCGCCAACCATTGATGGTCAACTTGGACTGGTTATCTATCCTCCGAACCCTTTGTTTGATGTTGTTCAGATATCACCGCAGCGCCCTTACAGTCTGTACGATCAACTGGGTGTTCCTTTAGAACTATCCCCCAATACACGTTTGGCAATTCTTCGTCGTTTGTTTTCAGACATGGAGCCCGAAGGTGATGCTCTAGTCACTTCTCCAGATGAGTCCGAAGTCTCTACTTCATACACTGTTGAGGGGGAAGAATTGCAATTGCATTTTCCTCCCAAGGGTTTCCCTTATTCAAAAGGTATTCGCGCCAGCTTGCCACCCAGCTATGTGTCTTTAGGGCACTTAGTGTTAGGCACATCTAGTGCCTCATCACTCTACCATAACCTTGTTAGGTGTCAGGAATCAAGCCTACGTCAGGTTCGTTCGTCACGAACATGACTTCCCAACCAGCTATTACTTCAGTTCCGGTGCAACCCACTGTTCCGAATACTCTTGTATCATCAATCCTAGTTATATGTCAGTCACAACCGACGATTTCAAAGATTGTTTCCGTTAGTTCTTCTGTCCCATTAGTCAGTGGCCAGATTGTGCCACCACCTAGGAGGTAGAACCTAAATTTCTCTATAGTGTCAGGTGCCACTACTGTGAGTGGTTCACAAGCTCACATGCTTGGTATAAACTAGCACTTTTCTGGTATTATCTATAACCCTGTTGACCCTACTAGATCAAGCAATGTCTAGTACCAACAGGTTTAGAATCTTGTTGGTCTGTCTAGATCAAGAAATGTTCAGTATTAGCAGCCCTATGGTGCTTAGGTCCTATACTAAAATCCTTACACTCCATATGGCTCTCAAGGATTGGTTAATCAACCTTACACCCTCCAATCTGGGCAGTACATCCAACTTGGCTACGACCAGATTCAGTTTAGTAATTTCCTGAGCACTCTTCAAGTACCCTTACAACAGCAAGGACAAACTTTACAATAACCAGGGCAACCTTTGATACCACAAGGGAAACCTTTGTTACGGCAAGGGTAGATTATCCTGCAGTAAGGTCACCTGCAACAACTGCAAGGTCAAACCTTCCAACAGTTGCATCCGTCCATGAAAAAACAGATGCAATATGCTCCACATACCTCTAAACCCATACTCTTGCAAGGTCAACTGTTGCAAACCTAGGGAAAAATTTTGCAACCGCAAGGTCAACCCTTGCAATAGAAAAACCAACCCGGGCAGCAGTAACCCTTGTACGCGTATCAACAAGGTCAACCCTTGCAAGGACTAGGTCAAGGTCAAGTCCTACAGTAGCAGGTGCATAATCCTCTTGTTTAGGGTCAACAGGTTCAGAATCCTACCGGCCAAGGGAACTAGGTACAAAACCCCTACATCCAAGGGAAACAAGCGTCTCAACCTTATGCCCAAGGAATATAGGTCCAGAACCCTCTTTTTCAGGGACAACATGCTCAACAACCCTATCTTCCAAGATAATAGGTCCCATATCTGTATGTCCAAGGTCAACAGGCTTAGTAGCATTTCAACACATATGTTGCCTATCAGCAACCTGTGCCTGGATAGTTTCAAGGTATTCAAGGTCTGAATCCTCCCTTTGGTCAAGGTAATCCGCAATGGGGGAAG
Source organism: Pinus taeda (assembly GCA_000404065.3). Lineage (NCBI taxonomy): Eukaryota > Viridiplantae > Streptophyta > Pinopsida > Pinales > Pinaceae > Pinus > Pinus taeda. The sequence goes on from APFE031702941.1 coordinate 76,682, forward strand.
CCTCAAATCCCATATGGCCAAAATCTACCACTTTGGGGCCAAAACCCTTACCAGCAAGGATGGGCTCCTCCTTATGGGCCTGCTTATCGACTGCCCATGCCTTTTAACACTCAGTTACCTTTCTTGGCTACACTTGAGTTGCCGGATGTATCACACCTTACGAATGATCCAATCCTTCATTCATCATACTGGCCTCGAGTGCCGTCTAAGATACCAAGTGATTGCCCAAAGTTTGATGGAAAAGCTAAAGAAGATCCTTAGGCCCATGTGATGAAATATCACCTCTGGTGCTCGTCGAACTCATACGTGGACGATTCCATCCATATTTGTCTTTTCTAACGGACCCTCACGGGTGCTGCAGCGAAATGGTACATCGAGCTACCTCAAAGTACTTTCCATGACTTCAATTCAATAGCCATGGCTTTTCTCATGCATTTTCAGCTACCGGTTCGTTATGAAACATACACCTATTTTCTCACATCGCTTAAGCAAGACACTGTAATGCACATCTCTGATCATATCCATGAATGGATACATAGATGTTTCCTGATCAAGTCCGAGATAACTGATCACTTGCTCAACGAATGGTTTACCAAATCATTCGTAGCCCCAATTTCTCGTGATATAGCTATGGGTGGATGCATCACTGAAGAGCAAGGCATCGCTCATGCCCAGTACTTGGATCTAGTTTACTCTCAGTCTGGAACTTTATACGAGTTGTTACCCAATGCTCCACAACCATCATCTAATCCCGCAACATCAAAGTCACCCGCTGCCCCTCCCATTGATGGAGTTATTGGTTTAGTATCCCAGGCCCCTGCTAAAACTTCTTCCAAATAGAAGTCAGTCTCGAATGCTGCTCCTAATGGTTCATCTCAAAATCCTCTAGGCCCTAGTAAAAACTAAGGGTTCCATGCTGCCCAGTCTACCGCAGCGGAAAAATCCTCGAAAGGAAAAGGCAAAGCTAAAGCCGATGCGATGAAATAGGGTCCTCCCAAATCATATGCTAGCGAATCTTCGCAACGGAAACCTAAGTATCCCTACCTCATTTGTGAGGAGGATCACTATACTAAGGATTGCCCACGATGATCCAAAGTTAGTCACTTGCTCAAAGGGACCCGTACCATCCTTAAAGAGCCATTTCTGTCTCAGCAGACTCAGATGGTAGACCAACCTCGATCTGCTTCCTCTGGATCTCAAGTGTTCATGATGAGCACGCCCATTAATGTGTCTACCTGATCGAAAGATTATAAAACTCTATCTACGGTAGCAGGGAAAGAAAAATAAGCACACCGTCTTCTTCTACCCCGAGTTCTATCCCTCTGCAAATCCAGCGCCCTAACCCTGATTCCACTAAACATCCACCCTCTCAAGGTGTGCTATGGAAATCCTCGTATAATCCCAACATCTGAGCTGCTCAAAACTACAATATTGTTGAAGATTTGGCTCAGACCTGTCAACCATGTCGGCTCTCGAGGTACTCCAAAGCTGCCCATCGCAGCTGAAATCTTTTTTTTCAACTATCGAGGGCATCGATCCCACCGATTCTAATTTGATCTGTTTCGATCTGGAAAACCATGTTTCATGGCTCCCTCATCAGATTTCCTTTCTTATTGAGGTAATCATTAATGAGAATACCATCCACCGCATTGTCATTGATGAAGGTGCTTCCACCTACATCATGTCAACTATGTGTTGGAAGGTGTTGTACCTTGCAAAACAACCCCCCATTTCATCTTTATTATTATTCACAAGATCATTAAAATATGAAATGGGTCCCTTTCAAAATAAAATTGATGTCAATAATCCCTACTTTATGAAATTTCAATAGAACTAAGAAAAGCAATATTCCTTTGAAATATTGGAAATAAGCCAAAATGCATGCATTAAGCAATCAAAAGGCCTAGCCCCGACCCGATAAAGCTATCGGCGATATCGGCCATCGGCCATTTCCTTTATGCATCCCTGTTGCGCCATCGGTCGAAGTCCCGACCCGATATCGGCCATCGGCCATCGGCCATTTCCTTTATGCATCCCTGTTGCGCCATCGGTCAAAGTCCCGACCCGATATCGGCCATCGGCCATCGGCCATTTCCTTTATGCATCCCTATTGCGCCATCGGCCAAAGTCCCGACCCGATATCGGCCATCGGCGATATCGGTGATCGGCAATAAGATTGTATATCAAGTGTTGCTCATACATGCTTCCCCGACCCGATATCGGCCATCGGCGATCGGTGGTTTCTCTTGCCAAAGCTTAATGCGCGCATGACCTTCCCCGACCCGATATCGGCGATCGGCAATCGGCATGGTTTGAAATATTGTTATAACTATCATCGTGCCCCTCCCCGATCCGATAAGATAAGGCACAGTTCTCCAAGAAAAGCCGTTAGAATGATTGGAAAGCCGGAGTTAATGGTAATTAAGGCATAATCATTCCCGCTCAGCCGCTGGTACACCCCTTGCATTATTTAAAAGATCTTTAGGCGAATATTGCACCAGTAAGCATTTATAAGGTGGCAGATTGTATACGGACCCTTAATGAACCCATCCTTTCAAAATCTGCCCATAGATCATATCCTTGCTGTTTTAATAAAGGCCAAGTATATCGACGTTCTTCTTATTGTTCGCTAAGTTGTGAGTTTTATTATTGTCTCAATATTACGCCAAAACCATTCTGCTGCGCAGATTACAGATTTGCCAAAGCAATTCAGGCATTATGGGAAAGAAGCAGAAGAAGGTTGGAGGCGCTATTGAATCACAATCCATGCCACAACCAATCATGACCAGTAAGAAGGGATTGATATCAGACACAACCTGCGCGGGACTCGCTAAAACCACATGGCAGGGAACTTATGATTTACTGGAAGCCGAAAAGCCTAAGCAGGTGGTAGAACAAGCTACCGCGGACTCTACCAAGAGCTCAGAGTGCACTCTCAAAGACTTGGCCGACTCTTTCCTACACAGGATAGCGGCAAGAGAACAAATGCTCCCCTACACTGATGCTATTAAATGGGCAATTGAGGAGATTTCGATCAAAGACATAACCTTCATTGCAAAAGATGGAAGGATCTTTGGGTCCTTCAAGCCAGAGGATTTAAGGCAAATGTATCATTTGCCTAGGCCGGAGAAGGTTTACAACAAAGCATTCCTCGAGAAGTTCGCGAGTGAGAATGAAACTGAGTCCGAGCCAATCAAAGATTGGAGGTCGAATCCAGCTAAACACAAGCATGAAACCTCCGGTAAGTACTCAGTCGACTCCTTGTGTTCACCC
>APFE031702941.1:100137-111146 GCA_000404065.3 Pinus taeda
GCTAAAACAAGGTATAATGACGAGGGGTTATCAGAATTCAACAGGCTCAGGCAGCAGAGGTTGCAAACTCTGCCCCTGGACTTAATAATACCGACCAAAGCGTCATCTTCAAGCAAGCCTGGTGAGCAACGACAGAAAGAAGCCTCTGCTAGTAAGCAGGAGGAACAATTGAAGAAAAACCAAGAAGATAAGCTGAGAAAAGAGCAAGCAGAGCGTTCAGCTAAAGAAAAAGAAGAACTCTTAAAACGAGAACAAGCAGAACGCTTAAGGCAAGAAGAAGAAGACAGACTGAGAAGAGAGCAGGCAAAGTTACGGCAGAAAGAACAGAAACAACAAGAGAAGGAGAGACAGGAACAATTGCTCAAAGAGTTGCAATCCAAGCAGAATACCCCCGATAACAATAAAGGTACCGACACAGACCTCGAGTTGCAAAAGGAATGGCAGCATTTTAGTACCATTATCGGCGGGACTAAGGATTCACAGAATACCGACACTCCGAGAAGCAGTGGCATACAAGCAGAAGGCTCATCCCAGGTTTTGAGTACAACCACCGGCCCACCCAAAAATATGAGTGTAGAGATTATTCCGAAAGGTCCTAGTGACCAAATAACCCTCCTGGTAGAAGACATTCCCCCACTAAATGTCTTCTATAGCCCTAAGCACAGAGCAGTAGTAAAAATATCAAGGAAAAGGCAGAGGCTTGATCAACCTCCCCTTTTTCCTGAGCAACCACTAATGGGCAATGTAGTCTGGAGAGAGAAATTTGACCCCTCTGACGACCTGACCAAATTGTCACAATATGCGGGAGCCTATTCGGCTGCCACTATTGACAAAGCTTCAGAGGTAGCAGTTCTCTTAAAGACTAAGGACCAGGAGATTTTGAATCTTCAAACGGAATTAGCAGACGTTAAACAGAGGATAATACCAGCGGAACAGCAATCAGCGGGACACCAGCAAGAGGCAGCGCGCATCAACGAACAGCTATCGGAACAACAGAAAATCAATGAGCAATTGATGCAACAGTGGCAGGAGGAAAAGCAGTCGATCACTCAGGCATCTATCCAAAAGCAGAGCGAGCTAACAGAGGCATTGGAGCAGCTGAAGGTAGCAAATGAGCAATCTTTAGGAGTTAAAGATGAACACATTGCTCAAATTACAGCACAGTTGGAAGCCATAAGGGGAGAAGCGCAAATAGAAGAATTTAAAAAAGAGGCAATGATAATTAATAAAGCGCTTGTATCTCAAGTTAAACTCCTAGCACAATCCCTTTCTCAGGCAGAACCACTCTGTGAATTGGCTACAACTGTAAGTGATCAGGTGGAGCAGATTAGAGAAGAATATAATCAAGCTGAGGGAGATATATCTGACTATCTTGAATGGCAAGATTCAAAGTCAGGTAAGCAAGCCAATCCACCTCGAATATTGGAAGTCCACAAAAATATATTGTTTACAGAATGGCAGGGACAAATTTTGAAGGCAGAAAGGGCAGCATCGAGATGTACATTAACCGCTGATAATTTGGCCAATCTGGTAAATGATACTTTATATCAGGCCAATATTACTTCCCAATGCACGCCCGGAAAGATCACTACTGCATATACATTGGAACAAACATGCTACCCCGAGTTAGAAAACAGAGCAGGATTGATTACCGCGGTTAAAACTTTAGACACGGATGCATATTGGCGGTTTCTAATCAAGCCGCATAAACAAAGATCTGCTCTCAAGTGCCTAACCGACGCCATGCAATATATGATCCCCGAGATACAGGACTCCACCTATGCTGCCCAGCTCAGTTCCAGGCTCAACAAACCTCCGGAAGTTGAGCCGATGCTTGCTATTAATCAGCTCAAGTTCACAGGAAAGAGGCCGACAGAGTGATTCACCGCCCAGCTCCTCCGATCATCAGCAAAATAGGAGATAGAATTTATTGACATCAGATTAGTTAGCTTTTCTGTTTTGATAGATATTTTAGATTAGTATAGTATTTATAGACCCTTTCATGCATTTAGAAAGGGTCGTAAAAATTTTGTATAAGACTTAACAGACTGAAGTTTGCACTACTGTGCTTCAGCCTTTATTCTTTTTTGAAACTCGACCACCTGCTTTTATTTTAACGGAGAAGTTTTTGATTCAATTGTGCACTACTGTCGTTGATTCAAAGATCGTTATGCATTGAAGTAGAAGTCATACATAGTGATTCATATCGGGAGTGGCTTACAATTCAAATGGTACTTTTATCTTTGGTTTGAATTCGTTCTGTGTATTTGATTTCACTGTGTAATTATTTTCTGCTATCATTATCTATATGCATGTATATCAATAGGAAATCTTGTTCATACCACTATTGGATGTTCATATGATGTGCCTTATTATTTAATCATGTATGTGTTAATGGTATGGACCTCTAAAGTCTTGTAGTGTTGCTTTAATCACTGTATTTAACTATTTAGGTACAGTAACCTTGAATGATTCAACATCTATGTTGTGAGAATGCGGTTATCTATATAATTGTATTTTTAGAACATTGAACATCAGAAGCTACGCTTTAGAAGTTCAATTAGATTCCCGGGATAGTTTTATTTATTTACATTTCTGTTAAATAGTTTTAGTCATACACCTATCACTACTAAGCAGCCATTCATCCCATTTATCTATTGCTGGGAAACTGGTCCCATTATCCCCAGTCGGAGCCACTACACCAAACGGAAAAGGAGCTGTACTAAGGTCCGGACCGGGTGGTTTTCCCCAACGTTGATGCAACGATTTTCGGGGCGTCAACAGAAGGCTATTGGTTCTCCTGTACTGAACCAGTATCCGAACAAGATGGAAGCTTTCAATGGGCGCGATTCGTGACCCTTCGGTGTCTTACCTAACCTTGCCATCACCCTAGAAGGAAAGATAGTGCAAGTCGAAGTAGAGATTGTTGATGCCAATCTCAATTATAATCTTCTACTCAGCCAAAGTTGGACTCATGCCATGCATGCTGTGGCCTCCTCTTTGTTTCGCGCGATCCGTTTTCCCCACAAAGGGAAGATTGTCACCGTCTATCATCTATCTTTCTTTGCTTCTTCCTCTTCGGATGGAAATGTTCCGTACATCAGGCACTCTAGTGCTCCCTATGAGAGTGTGGGGGCATGTCTCTTCAAAGATTCTGCCTTAATGGGAATTTTTCCACCGCCACCTCCTCATGTTTCCTCTGTCAACATGGTCTCGGTCAAATCTGATCCCTGGGTCATACCTGCACTAGATCTTGTTGATGCTTGGAGCGAGGTCATGTCACTTTGTCCCACCGAAGTCAATTATGTGGAAATTGTTTCATCTTCGAACTCTACATCCTCTGATTCTCATATGTCGAAGACCTATCTTGATATGTACTCTCAATCCCCTTGGCTTGGCACTTTGGAATCATCTGATCCCTTAGCCGAGACCTTCCTTGCCAATGAAGGTATCATGGAAATCATGTCTCTCTAGGAACCACCATGGATCGATACCCATCATCGATCCTTGTTCCTGCCTTGCCCAACAGTCACGTATACCGCTTTCGAAGAGTCCTCTTCTTTGTTTCCACCACCACTATTACCCATGAATTATGGTCAGAAGGAAATTTGGGTAATATTAACCAAACGACACCAATTGACATTTCTATCAAACTCAGTGTCATTGAACACGTTCATATTGGGGTATCTTATTCTCCAGATGAGATCAACACATATACTCATCTTTTTCAGGAATTACGTGATGTGTTTGCATGGTATTACGAAGAAATGCCTAGAGTTGATCCTAGCATTGTGGTGCATGAAATACCAATGTATCCACATGCGAAACCCGTTCACTAATGGCCTCGCCCAGTGCACCCTAGTAAGGCCACTGCTATTAAGGGTGAAGTCAAAAAGCTTCTTAAAGCTGGTTTCATTTATCCCATCCCCCTTATAGATTGGGTGTCTAATATTGTCCCAGTGACTAAAAAACAAGGCATGATCTGCGTTTGCGTGGATTATCAAGATCTTAATCATGCCTGTCCTAAAGACAACTATCTACCCCCTTCATTGATCAAATCATTGATGAATGTGCCAGGAACGAGATCTTTTCCTTTATGAATGTTTTTTCTAGTTATAACCAGATTAATATCGCACCGTCCGACCAAGAGAAGACAACCTTTATCTGCCCATGGGGTACATTCGTGTACAAGAAGCTCCCTTTCGGTCTCAAAAATGATGGGGCCGCATTTCAACGAGCAATGTCCTATGCGTTTCATTATATTCGCAACATTGTCCAGCCTTACTTGGATGACCTTCATGTCCATTCTCATAAGCACCAAGATCACCTAGACCATCTTTACCAGATTTTCTATGCTGCAGACACTATAACATTCAGTTAAATCCACACAAATGTGTTTTCTGCGTGGAATCAAGATGACTCATTGGGTTCATCATTTCCAAGGACGGGATTCACCTGGATCTGCTAAAAGTTGAGGCCATTGTAAACTTATCCCCTCCATCTTCACTGCGCCAACTCCAAAGTCTGCAAGGAAAGGCCAACTTACTCTGTCATTTTATACCCAACTACGCCGGACTAGCTATAGGATTTACTCGGTTTCTCAAACAAGGAATGCCCTTTGCATGGGACGAGGTAGCCCAAAAATCTTTAGATGATCTTAAGGCTATCCTCATAAATGCTCCTCTGTTGCATCCACTAGACTATTATCAATATTACTTCCTTTACCTAGCCGCAAACCCTAGCACCATTTGCTATGTTGTTGGTTCAAGATGACAACGAAGGTCGCGAACATGTGATCTACTACCTGAGTCAGAATCTCCTCAACACCGAAATGCATTATGCACATGTCGAGAAGTTGGCTTTGGCCGCCATTCAGTCTATTCAACATTTTCAGCATTATATTCTTTTACGTACGACTACAGTGATTTTTGAATGCAACCCTATGACCTATATCCTGACTCGTCAGTTGCTGGGGGGCAAGTATTCTAAATGGATCGTTATCCTGCAAGAATTCAATTTGGTCTTCACTACGACCAAATCTAAGAAGTCACTTGTTTTCATTGAATTGATTTGTTCCCTTCCCTCCAAAGCTCTCCCTGAGGGTGCAGATGAACAAATTCCAGATGAGACCCTTTTCTTGATTAGCACCCTTGATCCATGGTACAGTGATATCATCATGTATCTCCAAACTTCCACATTTTGGTCTGCATTGACCAAGGATGATTGTCGAAGGATTTGACATCATTCACAACCCTACCATATTATTGGCAATACTTTATACCGTGTCGGTGTCAATTTTGTTCTCTGTCGATGCCTCACGATCGAGGAATCAGAAAGATCTCTCAATGATTGCCACTCTGGGACATGTGGTGATCATATGTCTGGTTATGCTACAGGTCAAAAAATCCTTCGTGCTGGTTATTTTTGGTCGTCCATCTTCAAAGACCGCATTCTTACTGTTTGCAAGTGTCACGAATGCCAAATGTACTTGCAAGTGTGTGCCCCACCCGCTCACCTACACCCCGTCATTACCGTTGGTCCCTTTTCCAAATGGGGCGTCGACTATATGACATGTAATCCTCGTTCGACCGGGGGGCATGGCTATATTATTGTCGCTGTGGATTATTTCACCAAATGGGTCGAAGCGATGCATACATATTCTGCAGATGGTAAGAGGGTGGTTCGATTCCTGTTTAACCATGTTATTTCCAGGTTCGGCATACCCCCAAGCCGTTATCGTAGACCATGGCTCCCATTTCAAAGATTACATGATGGCAGAACTAACATCTACATTCGGCTTGCGCCACGATGGCTCGACCCCATTTTACCCTCAGGCCAATAGCCAAGTTGAAGCTATGAACAAGGTTTTGGTCACCATGCTTTAGTGTACTATTGGGATGCACAAGTCAAATTCGCATCTCATACTCTTTTAAGCTCTGTGGGCCTACCGAACTTCAACCAAAGATGCCACTGGTTTCACACCTTTCCAGTTGGTCTATGGTCTGGAAGCAATATTGCCAATCGAATATAAGATTCCTTCACTCGAGTTGGCTATTGAACTCCTCCCTGAAACATCACCTCAAAAGGAATTCCTCTTATATTTATAACGACTACACGAGACTCGCCATCTCGCTACCTTGGTCATTGAAGCCCAAAATAAACAGGTCAAATCCCATTTCGATCAATTGGTCTCCCCTCACGCTTTCTCTGAGGGTGATTTGGTCCTACTATATGACCAAGCTAACGATAAGCTGGGGTGGGCAAGTTCAAACCTATGTGGCATGTGCCCTATATTGTAAAACACATTTTGAAAAAAGAAGCCTATGACCTTATTGATTATTAAGGAAATCCTCTCGATAAGCCCCGAAACGGCCTTTATCTCAAAAATTACTATGCTTAGGTCATCTTGCATGGTTACTTATGTACATTAGTGTGTGATTCATTTTTGTACAACGTGTTTTTATGTGATATGTTTTCAAACAACTTTCCTATTTTTTATGTTTTTCTTGCTTTGCAGATGTCTGCAACTCCTCACGTTGGTTTCGCTGATGGTGCTTTCCGAAGTACTTGGAACCTATCATCTGCGGCATGGGCTATCTATAACCCTAATGGTGAGTTGATTGACCTTCAAGGTATCTTCTTGAGTCATACAACCAACAACATTGCCGAATACAGTGCGGTCATCGAACTATTGTCAGAAGCTATCACCCTGGGCATTAGGGAATTGGTTGTCAACCTGGATTCACAGTTTGTTGTCCTTCAACTCAACGGGCAATATTCCATCAAGAACCCCCAAATGTTACGAATGTATCTCCGTATCCATCTGTTGGAAAGACATTTTGATTATATTACATATCATCATATTCCTAGACGCATGAATACATTGACAAATGCATTGGCTAATTACGTGTTGGATAGGCATTTACGAAACATGTAAAAGATAAAGCAAACCATTTGTACAATAATAGACAGGAAAATACAACATATATATATGTGTGTGTGAATGTTTGATACATAAGAACCTCGAAAAAAAAATTAATAGGTGTGTCTATGATAACATCGGCGGCTCGCAGGCCTCATACATCCGTGGCGCGTAGGCCTCAAAAAATATGTAAGTGTTGAACCTAGGAACTACTCAGCATGGTGGTCATGATTGCATGAGACAGCTCGTGCGACATGACTCAACAGTTGGCGGATCCGATGTAAGACTCCCACTGTGTGCCTCTGGTACCGTCGAGGCATGTCTCCTATCTGAGCATACTCTGGGATACCATGAGTCAACCCCTCGAGGTTCCTCGTGATCTCCTCCTCATTATCACTCCCTTCCTGATAAGGGGAAACAACATCAATAGGACAAGGCACATGCCTGGCTATCAAGGACATCCTGACTAGCCGCTCTGGTCCAACATCTGCATAGACAAGTGAAATGTTATAAGCATGCATATACCAAAAACAATTAAAAAACATCAAAATAAAAAATTTGATTGTTTAAATTCATCATCGAAGTCCTCTCCATCTGGCAAGGGCATATCTGGGTCTCCACGAAAATCAGTGCCGTTGTACGACCAGTCCTCCATGATGATCATTTGTCGTTGTAGCCATGAGAAGAATGTTAGTTGGTATGACATATGCTGACCCCTAGTGATCCTGTGCATCAAACAACTCCAGTGGGCCCTTTGTGGATTGCGTGGCACAGGAGGATCAACCTCAGTCAACTGATACTGGAACAATGGCACTCGTTCCAGGAAAAAGGTCACAAGTACTGATCCGAAGCAAAATTGTTTTAGATTCCTCGCCTCGGCTGTTATAGACATATTTGGGCACTGCAACCCCAATCATATATGTCCATAAATCGAGGCCTTCTAAGTCCCTAAAAGTGTTGTCTCATACCCTAAAGGAACAAGGTCACCTGATTACATCATCTCCCAGAAGTTCTCCATGGAAAACTGCTCAGAACTGGTTAAAACTGGACCATACAAATTGCTAAGTGTTAAGGGTGCGATGCATCTCACCTGCTTAGTGCAAAAAGTGTGATGCATACTGGAAAGCCCTTTTGTAGGGTGCGATGGGTGAGATTAGACAAATGGCAGAGACAGTTTGCAAGGTGGATGATCATGGAATCTTCCAGAAACTTCTCCAGTGACACTTGCCTCTCTGAATTCGCCCAGGGATGACTAAGAGATCATGAATCTCCAAGTGGAACCAATAACTATTAGAGAGAGGACACTAATCAAAATCCCAGAAGCTAACTCACCCCCCTGCAAACATCTATATATGGATCCCTCATCCCAGAGATCCAGAGGCTGGAATCTTGTATTTTGTAAGGAAATGCTGTTGGTTTCTTGGTGGAATATCATAGTGTTGTGTGATCTAAGCTTTTCATGAGGTGAAGAAGGGCTTTCATGGTGGGAGGATGACGCTGGGTCAGATCAATGGGTTGTAATCCTCTCTTCTACTCTTTCTATTAATAAAGCTATTCAAGTTTTCCTCCACATTCTTGTATGTTTGATAATATATGCATTTGTGTGGTCAATATATATCTGGTCCTATATTGTTTATTATTGTAGATCCCTATACTTTGATAGTGTTATGCTGCTTTGACTTTACAGGTGCTCTTTGAAGTGGGGTAAGCAAGGAAGGAGTGGCAAATATCTATCAGAAGGGAGAGGAAACAAACAAGGAACCTAGCACAAGGCTAAGGTTGGTACTTTGATTCCTTCTCATCTACATCTCATAAAGGAAAATGAAAGTAACTTTAGCTTGTTTGTATCTACGATAGCTACCCATCTTAGTGGTACTAGTAGCTCCAAGTGGACACTAGAGTTCCCAATAACAAAATGGCAACTCCACTGGGGAACGGATAGCTTGTTTGCTTGTCTATATTTGTTTGCTTTATAAACTACAGATGGAGCCTGAAGTTAAGCCAGCTAGCATTTGAATTGCATTTGCTATGCAAGTGAAAAGTAGATCAATGCTGCTTCAATCTATCTCCAGGTTTTGTTTATAAACTGAACAATTGATTTGCAAACATCCTAATTTCCCTAGTGGTGTCTCAAGTAACCTCATTAGATCAGCCCCTGTGATTTATATTTACTGACTATCATTTTCTCGGCCTAAATCCCTGAACTAAGCTGCAAACAGTGACCAAAGACCAAGTTAAAGTCTCAAACCTGTACCATCACACCCTTTCTTCTAGGAAATCTGGATGCATCGCACCTCCTGTGTGCAGTGGGTGAGATGCATCCCTGTTTCCCTATGTTACAGGTGCGATGATCAGAAAAGGCTAATTTTGCCTCCAGATTTTGGTTTTTCTTCACTCTCTTCAGCTTTATTCAGGATTTTTGCTGTCCGTGATTAGTATCCCATTGTTGAAACTCCCTTCCTTTGCATCATTCGGCCTCCATTGTACAAAGAATTATGAATGTTTTTATGTATTGTGCGCCATTTACAGTTCTCTTTTACAAATAAGTAGCTTAATCAAACAGTGGTCTTTTGATTTGGAAGTGTTGCAAGTGTCGTTTTTAGTCAAAGAGAAGAATACTATTGTTCTTGATGGTCGATTACATTGTTACTCTTGTATTTGATTTGAATTAGTAGTTTTTCAAGTGTCAAAAGTAGTTTTCAATTCAAAATCACAAAGTGTCGTCATTGTCTTCCTTTCGTTTTTGAACAGAAAATTGTTGGTATTATCTCTTTGAAAAGATAATTTAGATTTGTACTCAGCATTATTTTTGTCATTCACACATTAAGAAGGTGGAAAACTAATACATGCATGTGCATTTGCATTTAGACTGCTTGTTGATTTTGATTTAGGACAGTGCATCTAGTGTGTGCTCTCTGCTCTATGTTGAAAGGATCTCGTTTATCTTTCTTTAGTAGCTAGGATTTTCATTGCAAAAAGAAGATTAAATGATTGTTTATCATCTTAGATTTGCATTTTAGGAATTGTATATCTACATCATGCGGTGAACCTAAAAGGAAAACTCCTTAAGAAAGATCAAATATAAAATAAATTCAATGAACATAAAAACGCTTTGGAACCTAATACACAACATTTAGAAGTCTATGCTAGAGACGTATTCCGGCATCGTAAAGCCTGGTAACTATCGCTTTCACCATAGGTTTGGTGATTCCTCCTCTTTGAGATGAAAAGTGCCAGTACGAACTTGTGCTCCCACGTACCATCGAGTATATATTGGGATACCGCAATAGGCTATATCCTTTATCCTTATGAAGCCACGTCTACCACCCTATCGATCGCAATGCACTAAACACAACATTCTGGAAGATTGACTGCTGTACCGTAAAAAGTATTCTGCAATTTTGTGATTGGTTTGGTAATCCCTCTGTCTAGATTTCTAGAGTAGTCTCTTTCGTTCCTTTTTAGACTCCTTAAAGGAAAAGGTCCATCTGAGCACTTGTCACTTTAGGCTCATTAAAAATTGAAGGTGGCTAGAGTCATATTTAGCTTTTTCTCGACTCTTAAAAATTGAAAAAGCAAGTTGTGTCGAAGCGTCTAAAATTTATTTTAATCAGAATAACATCACTGTTCCCTCTTTGGTCTTAGGTTGAGAAAAATGGAGTCCACCAACCAAGGATTTCCCCTCGGGGGAAATCCTAGTCCTTTCTCCTCTTGGGGAGATTTTGGTGCACCTCATATGGCCACATTGTCCCTCCCAGGATTGACAATCGGCTTGCCAATATGGTTCTTCTCGACCTCTGTTGTTCAAACCACCGCGATTCTTGAGCAATCAAGTCAGCAACTAGACGATACTAGAGTTACCCCCCAACCTTCTACTTCACTTTTTTCTCCCTCCCCTCCTTCCTCTTCGCTTGGTGAAGCTGGTAAAGCTAAGAACCAAGTAACTGAGAAGAAGAAGAAAGGGAAGGAGAAGGAAAAGAAGAAGAAGGAGCCAAAGGCAAAAAGGGGCAACCGTGCATCATCTAGCGAAAATCCACACACTGCACCGTCCAAACCTAAATCTCCATGTGTCATTTGCAAAGGAGAC
>APFE031702941.1:111245-127623 GCA_000404065.3 Pinus taeda
GCGAAAATCCACACACTGCACCGTCCAAACCTAAATCTCCATGTGTCATTTGCAAAGGAGACCACTATCATCAAGATTTTCCTTGCATCCCTCGGATCTTAAGGGACTGGTCTCCTCATTTGCACAATCCGGTGTCGTCAACCTCTAACGATCATGTTGAGAGTACACCTTCAACTAGTGAAAACGAAGTCTCTGGATAGAAAGGAAAATGTAAATTCCCTTGTAGACTGTGTGAAGGCAATCATGTCGTCCACCGTTGTCCCTTCCTAGATGAAGCTAAAAGAGTCTTGGATAACCGTCCTGCTTCACCATTGCGGCTTCCTCCTGGGTACAAGAAACTCTTGCGGAGTCCATCACTAGTTGAAAATCTAACTGACACAACTTTGTTGTCGGTTGAAGAATCTATCATTGAAGATAAACCCTCTGAGCCAACACCAGATGAATGTCAAAAGGTAGAGGTGGCAGTCAACCCGATCTTGTCTTTGGAAGGTCCACCTTCAAATGATACAGTCACCGAAGAGAATGAGAACGACATTGTTCAAATTCTTTTCGTAAACACAGACTCTGATGAACATGGGGGCAATCTACCCATTCCTTTACCACAGGGAGGAAGTTCGTCAGAGTCATATCCGATCGTTTACTCGGTCCCACCTCCAAGCAACCTAGTCGTTTCTTTCGATTGGAATCTACTAGGCAGACCCAGTCTTCCGTCTAATGTACCATTTCGAATCATTGTACAAGCTTACAGAATGGTCATGGTCTGTACTATCATAGATGAAGGGGCTTCTATGAGTATCCTTTCCTCAACTGCTTGGAAAGTGCTTGGTTCGCCATTTCTTTTGCCTGAGATGCGAAATCTAACAGGCTTTGACAAAGGAACCAGTCGACCATTTGGGATCCTTCCATGTTTGCCTATAACTTTGAGAGGGAAAACCGTTTATCTGAACATAATGGTAGTCCAAGGACCTTTAGATTATAATTTGCTCCTTGGGCATGACTATATTTATAGCATGTGATCCATTGTCTCCTCACTCTTTCGAGTAATGTGTTTTCCACATGAAGGCAGAGTGGTCCAGCTCATAGACCAGCTTTCATTCCCCGGCTCACACATAGTTAACATTCAAATGCCATCCCTAACTGGTCTTTTCACGCAAGGAATGTCTCATCAATCTCCAGTCTGTCCACCTAAAGAACGTGAGTAATTTGGGAGTCATGACTGAAACCTAGGGGAGCATGCACCCTGGTCTGCTTTGGCAGAAAAACTTTGGGTATAGGGTAGGTTTCCGCGAAGGATATATGACTAGTTTGACACCCGTCCATATAGGAAAATGGGATTAGACCGGAATAAGATTCCCTCGTCAAGGTTAGGTGATTGGATCTAGAATCACCTTTGTCCAAATGGACTAAGCCAAGGAAGTGTTTCTGTTTGCTATGCGAATGGAAACTATCTTGAAAATGCGAGAACTTCTATATGGTAGCCTGGAAACTCTATTCCACTATACCTGGGGGCATGCAAACCTTTTGGCATGCGAGTGAAAAGCGACCATTTATTTTCTTAGTTTGTAGATTCTCAACCCTTTAAACTCATAGGATTGGTCGTTCCTAGCCTGCATAATGAAAGGATACGGAGCAAAGCTTCGAAAGGTGCAAGCTCCATAAAAATGGAATCTATTGATGAGACATCCTTATTATGCGACTGGCATGAGCAGTTTTTATGCAAAGTTCAAGCTCATTAAAAATTAAACCTAAGCAATGAGCAAATGTTCCCCCAGAGTTTAAGCTCATTAAAAAATGAACCAACCTCCGGTAAATAACCATTGTGAATGCATTATCATCAGCTTTTTGAGCCTTGGTCGTGTTCTCATGATCACCTCCACTCTGTTTAGCCGATCATATGCCTCCATTTGATTGTTTACCCTTTTGAGGAACATCTACGATGAGTGATTCTGTTAGCCATCCTTGTGACACTGCCGTGATTGGAAAATTCCAAACCTTACCTGGAATCAGCTGCTACCCGAAAATATCACTCGTTCCTAAAAAAAGAGTCTCCTTTAAGCTCTTTTCATCTGACTCGTAAAATATGAAAAGATTTCTGAGTGATTGGCCTCTCCAGCTTGTTAAATTTATCGGAAGTACTATCACTCCTCTAGATTTTAATCTTTTTGGACCTGAGGGATTATTACACAAAAAGATCGAGCACTTGTCTTGTTCGGCTCGTTAAAACTATCGAAAATTCATTCCTTTCGTATTGTTTTATACTTTTTTGAACTTAAGGGATTATATGACGAAAAAGGATTATTGGAGTTTCCTTTCCATCCCTTTTCAGACTCTCTAAAATTGAAAAAGGACCGAGTTGTCTTTGTTGTTAAACTCGTTAAAACCAATAGCGACAAACTTGTCCATATAGAAAAGAACGAGTTTCACTGTTGCTAGGCTCGTTAAAACATAGCGACGAGTTTGCCTAAAGGGAAAATTATAGAACAAGCATATGTTATCCTCCTCAAGCTTGATAAAAATAAAGAGGTACTGGTCAGTAATGACTGGGGAAAAATTGGGAAGAAAACTTGAAGAAACTTCATTGGTAGCAAAGTCACTCTTGAACATGACACTTTCACTCCATCACCATGATTGAGTTGGGTTGGGTTATTCCGTTCACCGGTCATGTTACCATTGGTCCATCGTACCATCCATATTTGGGGTTAACGCTACCAATCAATTTCAGTGTCGCCGATATGTTCAAGAGAAGTCACTCACAGAATTCACCAACCCATCTTGTGTCTCATCCACTGCAATACATTCACGCTCCATTCTTTCATGACCACCAACCTGAACCTTGTATCATCAGATCATTTTCACCTCCACAAAATCATTTGCTCCATTTCGTGTCATAGATGTGGGATTCATTAAGGCCCTCCTACGATGGGTCACTTCTTTTCGACATCAACTCATTATCAAAGAAGTCGACCTAGGAACAACCCTTTCAGTACTTTGAAACTTGCATGCCTCAATGGCAAGTTTCTCACTTCCGGCGACAGGTCTACATCAATGGCCTTCAACCGAAAGATTTTGCGTGGTGTTCAACGCCAAGTCCATTTTCACACCACGTGAATTATACTTTCGTACCTTAAGGGTCATCATCATTATCGGTGATTCTTCTCGCACTTGTTAACAACTTACATCATTGGCTGGTAATCAGGCGATGTCTTTCCATGTTTGACTCCAAAACATATTTTCACATGGATCAACTTTTACTTCGAGTGAATATTGAACGAGTTTGAAGACCCTAGATCTAGTTTCATCCATCCGAGCTGCGATATATTCAAGAAAATAAATACATCAAATGTACATCGTTGCTGCACAGATGATCATCCGAATCAAAGGATGATGGCTCTATCAAAATCATTAGTTTGACACACAAACAGTTGTCTGTCATATGTACATGAAAATGAATTTATAAAGCTGAGCATGGGAATGCCTGCCTCAGCTAGATCATGAAAATATTATGAAGATAATGTATTGTATTGTATCTTATTACAGGTCTCCTTCCAGTTTGAAAAACCTCGGATCCTCATGATAAAGCATTTCACCTGACATCAAAAGATTTTCGACCTCATGCTTTAGGGGGCAATAGTTATAGACATATTTTGGCACTGCGACCCCAATCATATATGTCCATAAACCGAGGGCTTCGGAATCCCTAAAATTTTTGTCTCATACTCTAAAGGAACAAGGTCAGCTGATTACATCATCTCCCAGAAGTTCTCCATGGAACACTGCTCTGAACTAGTCAAAATTGGACCATACAGACTGCTCAATGCTAAGGGTGCGATGCATACTGGAAAGCCCTTCTGTAGGGTGCGATGGGCAAGAGTAGACAAATGGCAGAGATAGTTTGCAAGGTGGATGATCATGGAATCTTCCAGAAACTTCTCCAGTGACACTTGCCTCTCTGAATTCGCCCAGGGATGAGTAAGAGATCATGAATCTCTAAGTGGAACGAAGAACTATCAAAGAGAGGACACTAATCAAAATCCTAGAAGTTGACTCACTCCCCTACAAACATCTATATATGGATCCCTCATCACAGAGATCCAGAGGCTGGAATCTTGTATTTTGTAAGGAAGTGTTGTTGGTTTCTTGGTGGAATATCATAGTGTTGGGTGATCTAAGCTTTTCATGAGGTGAAGAAGGACTTTCATGCTGGGAGGATGACGCTGGGTTAGATCAATAATTTGTAATCCTCTTTGCTATTCTTTCTATTAATAAAGTTATTCAATTTTTCCTCCACATTATTGTATGTTTGATGATATATGCATTTGTGTGGTCAATATATATCTGGTCCTATATTGTTTATGATTGTAGATCTCTTCTCTTTGATAGTATTATTCTTCTTTGACTCTACAGGTGCTCTCTGAAGCAAGGAAGGAAGCGACAAAGATCTGTCAGAAGGGAGAGGAACCAAGCAAGGAATCAAGCACAAGACTGGGGTTGGAACTCTACTCCTCTCTTATCTACTTCTCATAAAGGAAAACGAGGATAACTTTAGTTTGTTTTTTTCTAAGATAGCTACCTGTCTTAGTGGGACTAGACGCTCCGAGTGGACACTAGATTTCCCGATAACAGGAGGATGATGCTGGGTCAGATTAATGAGTTGTAATCCTCTCTTCTAATCTTTATATCAATAAAGCTATTCAACTTTTCCTCCACATTCTTGTATGTTTGATGATATATGAATTTTTGTGGTAAATATATATCTGGCCCTATATTGTTTATGATCATAGATCTCTGCACTTTGAAGATATTATGCTGCTTTAACTTTACAGGTACTCTTTGAAGCAGAGTGGTCAAGGAAGGAGCGGCAAAGACCTGTCAGAGAGGAAGAGGAACAAGCAAGGAACCGAGCGAAAGATTGAGGTTGGTATTCTTTGCTCCTCTCCTATCTACTTCTCGTAAAGGAAAATGAAAGTAACTTTAATCTGTTTGTTTCTAAGATAGCTACCCGTCTTAGTGGGACTAGCAGCTCTACATAGACACTAGATTTCCCGATAACAACATGTAGAAAGCTGTTATTGATTGGCATCATTTGAGGCAAGGTAAAGGGCAGCATGTTTAGTAGTTTTCACAGGAGTTCAGGAACAAATATTTGGCACTTGGTATTCCATTAGAAACATGTGAAACTTTATTTAAATACATTGGCAGTTTACATTCATATTTACAACATACATTATTGATGTTTAATCCTGATGACTTTGATGAAGTGTGTGTTCAAGCCATACATATTGAATCATGTGGTAGACCATTCAAGTTTTAACAGAAACCATCTAAGTAGTTGGAAATCAAGGAATCCAAACACATCAAGAGGAAGAGAAATTTGAAGGGAAAGAGATCAATGACATCTTAGAAGGAAAGTGAAATACCTTATTGTACTCATTTCCAGAGGATCAAACATGATGAATCTAAATGTTGGAAACTTCACCCAGAACTTAGACCAAAGAATTTCCAGAAGAATAAAGGTGAAAGGAAGGCTAATGCAGCAATCCAACAAGATTTGGGCTCCTACTGAGGTGATGAATAACTGCAATGGTTTCAACAGGTAAAAATTCTGACATTGGTTCAAGTTCTAGTACTTCTGCATCTTCTTCAAAAATGAATCATCTGAATGAGGATAAAAGGGTTGAATTATTTCATATAAGGCTAAATTCTAAGCAAAAGAAAATAGATACATTATTTGACAGTGGATCACAGGCAAATTTAATATCTGAATATTTAGTTAATAAATAGGGTTTGGAGACACAGAATCATCCAAGATCATACCCATTAAGTTGGCTAAATAAAGAAACTCAAATTAATGTCACAAAGCAATGTCAATTAAAATTTTCCATCACAACTAATTACATTGATGAAGTGGATTTAGATGTGATTCCAGTAGACATATGTGGAGTAGTGCTAGAAAGTCCTTATCTCTATGATTGTGATGCAGTGTTTCATAGGAAAGAGCATAAATATCACCTTAAGAAAGATGGGATGGAATATATTTTCAGGGAACATAAAATAAAATCACACTTGGATTTAGTTTCATTTAATCAGATGAAGCGATTAATAAGTTTAAGTAAGAGATATGTACTCATGGTGGTAAAAGAACAACATAAGGATCAACATGATGCTTTTTTAGGTTGTGAATCTCAGTTTAAAGATAGATTGGTTAAAGTGGTAGATTCTTTTCAAAATATATTTAATGAACCAAAACATTTTCCTCCTAAGCGATAAATACAACATGAGATACAATTGATGTTTGATGCTACTCTTCCTAATATCAGAATGTATCGCATGTCAGTTATAGAGAATGAAGAAATAAAGAAATAAATACAAGAATTGATTGAAAAAGATTGTATTAGACCCAGTTCATATCCATGTGGGTAACCTATATGAAAGATGGGACTGTTGGCATTATGATTATGTTTTCGTTAATGGAAACTCACTCATAGGTCAGGTCAGTTTTGATAAAAGGCAACTCACAATGTAATAGGTCAATTCAGAGGTAACAGGGCATTGGTATAGAAGAATAGGAAGTTGGAACCAAGGTCGATTGATCATAATGAAGAAGTTGAAGGAAAAGGATGGTGTAAAGAAGTTTAAGCTCTATACACAAGTCCACATTGTCAAAGGGGCATATACGTGCAGGTTCACAGAACAGAAATAGCGTATACATATGCACACACTTTCACAAGAGGAAAAGCGTGTATAGGTTGGAAAATCAAGAAAATACAAGACTAAAGAATACCAAGGGTCAATACCATGGTATTAGCCCACAATATAGAGCGGATTAATGACTATTTGATCCCGTCCAAGAATACCATAGGTCCTAAGTGTGGTTTTGGTCCAAGGTATTGAGAAAGGCTAAAAACTATATAAGGAGGAGAATATTAAAGGTCCAAGGTGTGCAAGTGACACAGGGTTTCTCAGGAATACTTCTATATGAAGTATATTTTATGTTGCAGGGGATATGATAGTGATATGATCTGAAATATTTTATGCACCATGAATTCATTGTTGGATCAGGATCATGAGACCTGAAATGACTTATCATTGAATGATCCGATATCATTTGGGCTGGATCTGATTGTTTACACATGTTTTATTCTTTAAATGTCATGATCTGGGTATATCTGAAGTCTGGAATAACAACAAAGTTGTGAGGTAATATTTACAGATCTATACACTGGTTCACCTTGGGAAAGGCGCATATATAGGAAGGTCCGACTCTTCCAAGTAGCGTATGCAAAAGAAAAGCCTATTGTTTAGAAATGACTAATCTATTTGATCAGTGTTGTTGTTTTACTACTGTCTATCAACGAAGTCTTCTTAGATATGGAATTAAAACTGAATGCATAAGGAGTTTGTGTCTGATTGATTGATTGATTAAGTGTGAATGGTTATCTATGCTACTGACTTTTCAAATCTCTATAAATTGATAGTAGATGTTCATAATATTATTGGTTGATACAGATCTCATTCATAAGATTTTATGATTTAGTAGTTTTGAAGGTATACATAGGTTTTGTTAATGGAAGTAGCGTATACACGCAGGTTGGGTTCAGTAATGTAGCGTATACATTCTAATGTATGATTTTTTAGGTTGCAGCTGGTTCTTAATGATGATGTAGGTTTCTCGGTTCAACACATTGTTCTGGTGATAATGATCTAACTATTCAGATTAACTGATTGTTGGTTGATGTAGTTTGAAAGTTTTGATGGGTCCAGTATGAAAATTTGATGAAACGAGGCCTTCATTTTGTATTATTATGTACCAAGAGCATCCAGTCTGAAAATGAACGAAATGTGGTCCCTAGAAGAAGAGATAAGGTCGAAGCCATCTGTAGGCCAACGCATACGTACTAGTAAACATATTGGCTAGTACAAGAGCTAGGGGGTTGTAGCTCCCTTCCAGTAGAAGCTGGAAAATGAAATGAGGTTGTAGCCTTCTGCAGGTGGGTTTCTACGTACTGGTATGAGTCTGCACCAGTTCAAGATTGTAAACATATTTTCTTTATATTAAAAGAAAGAGACGACAGTATTAGGTGTTTTTTCTCCCACATTGGGTTTCCAACTTAAATCTTGGTGTTCATGTGTGTTTCTTATGTGTGATGGTTTATTATGTTATTACTGCACATAGCTACTGTATAATAAGTCACTGATGCACTGATTAAAGTTCAACACATGATAAATTGACTAAACCATAAGTTCTTTGGATATACGCTGGTTTCTCTAATCACAGTAGCGTGCACACACAAGTTCACTTCATTGAAGTAGTGTATATAAATCTGTTTGGGAAATAAAATATTATTGAATTGTAAATAGTAATTCACCCCCCCCTCTTAGTATTATTTCCAACAATTGGTATCAGAGCAGATCCTTCATAAGAAGCTTGATCGCTTGAAGGAATATCTTTCAAGATGAACAATCACGAAAGCATGGGATCTATCAGACCACCAATCTTCAATGGGAATAACTTGGTATATTGGAAAATAAGAACTAGAGCCTATCTTCAGTCGCTTGGATCTGATGTTTGGGAAATTGTGGAAGGAGGATATCAATTTCCAGTAGCAGTACCTATAGATTCAGAAGGTAAGAAGTTATACGAAACCAATGCCAAAGCAGTCAATACTTTATTGGGAAGTTTGTCAGAATCAGAATTCGTCAAAGTCATGCAGCTCATGACAATGAAAGTGATATGGGACAAAATCATTCAGAGCTATCAAGGGGACTCCCAAGTAAAACGTGTTAAGCTCCAAAGTCTCAAAATTCAGTTTGAAACTCTTAAGATGCATAGTGATGAGAGTATTGCTAGTTACGTTTTACGTGTATATGAGATTGTTAATATGAATAATCTCGGTGAAGAGATAAAGGAGGCTACTTTAGTTGAGAAAATTTTAAGATATTTGTCTTCTAAATTCGAGTCAAAAGTATATGTCATAGAAGAAAAGTAGGATCTTCAATTTATTACCATGGTTCAACTTCATGGAATTCTAACTGTCTTTGAAATTAGGAAAGAAGGTCCTTTAGATATGATAGAAGTCGCTTTCAAAGCCTCAGCAAAGGGAAAAGAAAAGGAAGAGCACAATGAAATAGGATATATTTTAGAAGAAGAAGATGAGGAAAACTTTGTCAAGAAACTTTAACAGGGTTTCAGAAGATTCAGAGGTCAATTACCATTCAAATGCTTTGCTTGTGGTAGAGTCGTCCATTATGCCGCCAAATTTCCTCATAAAGATAAATATGAGAAAGGAATATGAAAACGGAAATAGAAAACATGTTGCTAATAGAAGGAGTTACTACACCCATGAAGAGAGTGATGGTTTATCTAATAGTGATGAAGATGAAGCTGAACAAGATTATAAACAACTCATGGCTTATGTCAATGATGATTTTTTGGATGCCTTAGAAGAGGAATACTTTCTTGAAGAAATCACAAAACTCAAAATATTTTTAGAAGAAAATAATATGATCATAGATATGTTGACACATCAACTCACTAAAAGAGAAAAGCACAATGAAAAACTAGAATGTGAAGTTGTGGGTCTAAGAAAATAACTTGAGAAGACTAAATATCTCAATCTTAGATTTTCTAAAGGATAAGAAAGTTTAAATGAAATCATAAAAATTCAATGTTCTCCTCTTATAGAGATAGGTCTTGGATAGACTGAAGAATCATCCCAATCTTAAAAGCCATCAACCTCCACCAGAAGCTATGTTGATGTAGCAAAGACCAGTGAACAATATGTCAATTGTCAACAAAAGCCTAAAAGTACTCATCAGGTAAATCATGCTCAATTTACTCCAAGGATGAACATCAATAGAAGCATCAACCAACAGGTAAATAATGCCAAAAGATTCTATGATAGCAGAAACTTCTTTAATGGACAATGTTTTTCATGCCAAAACTTTGGGCATAAGGCTGCTCAATGTGTTGCTTACAAAACCATCATGACTAGAGAAGCACGAAATCGAGGGAGTGTAACATGAATCAGGAAAAGTTCCTATAATAACTTTTCTCCTCTTGAATATGAAATTGAATGTTCATTTTGTAATAACTTTGGTCAAGAAGAATCTGAATGCAGAAGCAAATTTCAGTCAACACTTCAAAAGGAGCAAACATCATCAAATTCCAAGATATGGAGAAAGAAGGAATTTCAATCAGAAAGATGTAGCATGGCTCTGTATGCAGAAGGACAACAGAATCAATGGTACGTCGAAAATGAATGGTCCAAACAAATGACAGGTGATAAAGAGAAACTGCATTCATATAATGCTTTAGAAAAGGAAAAGAATGTGTCCTTTGGAAATGACACACCAACTGTCATTAAAGGTAAAGGTTTTTTTTATTTCAAAGAAAAGGTTAAAGCTAGAAATTTCGTGTATGTAGATGGTTTAAAACATATCTTATTGAGTGTTAGTCAAATGTGTGATCAAGGAAATGAAGTTTTGTTTCGATGAAATGGATGTGTGGTTTGTGAGCTTGATACAGGAAAGACCGTAATCAAAGGTACAAGAACTCCAAACGATTTATACATACTCAAAGGAGGACAAAAACAATGCTATCTAAGAAAAACATATGAGAATTGGTTATGGCATAGAATATTGGGGCATCTAAGCTTTTCTCAAATAAGAAAAGCATGTAGGCTCAAGGCAGTTCGTGATCTTCCAGGTATCAGCATCCCAGAAAATACCATATGCAAACAATGTCAAGTCGGTAAGAAAACCAGAAGTTGGTAAGTCGGTAAGATTTCATTTCAGTGAAAAACAAGGATCAATAAGTAAGTCTCTTGAAATCATCCATACTGATTTATGTGGACCAACACGGAAAAAGTCACCTCATGGAGAAGAATACTTTATTTTATTCATTGATGATTTTTCTAGGATGTGTTGGATAGGTCTACTAAATCATAAAGATGAAGCATTTGAAAAGTTTAAAGCGTTCAAAGCTTTAGTTGAAAATGAATTAGATTGAAAAATCAAATGTCTCAGATCTGATCGGGGGGGGAGAATTCATATCATATGAATTCTTTGATTTTTGTGAACAACGTGGAATAAAAAGGTAGTTATCTATCGCTAGAACTCCTCAATAGAATGGCGTAGTGGAAAGAATGAATAGAATAGTTCAACAAATGGCTCGAGCTATGCTTGATGAATCTGGAACTCCTGTAACCTTCTGGGGTGAAGCTGCATTTGTTGCTGTGACTATTCTCAACAAAGCGAATCTTTGGGTAAATAGTGATCAAACTCCATATGAACTTTGGTATGGTAAGCCTCCTACTGTAAAACACATTAGATTTTTTGGAAGCAAATGTTTCATCAAAAGGACTGATGAAAAAATTGGTAAGTTTGAACCCAGAGTAGATGAAGGAATTCTTCTAGGTTATTCATCCAGAAGTAAAGGATACAAATGTTATAATAAAAGACTTTAGAAAATTTTTGAATGCATTGATGTTGTAATTGATGAAGCATGCAGAAATCTGGAACAAATGAAATCAACAGATGATTATGACAATGAGGAACACGATGAATGCTTTCCCGTATCAAATCAAAATGATATAGAGTAAGAAACCAATGAAGCACTAGAAGAAGATACAATAGATAAGGAAAAGACTCCATCCAAGTATGTTCAAAAGAATCATCTAGAATCTCAAATTCTAGGAGAAAAAGGGTCTGAAGTATAGACAAGAAGAACTCCTATAGGGACCTCAAGTTATCTAGCATTACTATCCTCCATAGAAACAAAAAATGTAAATGAAGCTAGAAAATATGAATGTTGGGTTAAGGCCATGGATGAAGAACTTGACCAAATTCAAAAGAATGATGCTTGGGAATTAGTTCCTAGACCTCATGATAAAATTTTTATAGGAACAGAAAGGATATTTAAGAATAAGTTGAATGAAAATGGAGAGGTTATTAGAAATAAGGCAAGACTTGTTTGTAAATGGTATGCTCAACAAGAAGGTATAGACTTTGAAGAAACTTTTTCATCTGTTGCCAGACTTGAATCCATACAAATGTTTCTTGCTCTTTCTAGCTTTCAAAAATTCAAAGTATATCAAATGGATGTAAAATTAGTTTTTCTTAATGGAGATTTAGAATAAGAAGTTTATATTGAGCAACTAGAAGGATTCATTCTAGGAAATGATGCAAAACTTATATGCAAACTCAAAAAGGCTCTTTATGGACTCAAACAATATCCAAGGGCTTCATATTATCGCCTTGACAAATATCTACAACAACAAGGTTTCACAAAAGGTTCTGCAGACAAAAACTTATATACAAAGATTGAAAATGATAAACTACTAATTATTTTTGTTTATGTTGATGATATCATCTTTGGTAGCAATGAAGAATCTATGAGTCAGAACTTTGCTTCAGTTATGTAGCAAGAATTTGAAATGTCCTTACTTGGTGAACTTACTTATTTTCTTGATCTACAAGTACAACAAACAAAAGATGGTATTCTTCTTTCACAAACCAAATATCTCAAGCAGATCTTGAAGAAGTACAAAATGGAAGATTCTAAACCAGTATGTACTCCAATGGTAACAGGATGCAGTCTCAGCACTTCTAACGATGAATCTCTAGCTGTAAACCAACCAACTTATAGATCTATGATTGGAAGTCTACTTTATCTAACAGGTACCATACCTGATATCGTGCATGTAGTAGGAATTGTTGGAAGGTTCCAAGAAAATACAAAGGAATCACATCTTCAGGCAGTAAAACGAATATTCAAATATCTTCAGGGAACTCAAGACTTTGGTCTATGGTATCCTAAAGATACATATCTTACTCTTCATGCATATATAGATGCAGATTGGGTAGGAAATGTTGATGATCAAAAAAGCACTAGTGGAGGTGCATTCTATATGGGTTCACAGTTAGTGTCTTGGTTTAGCAAGAAATAAAGTTCTATTGCCTTATCTACAGCTGAAGCAGAATATGTGGCTGCTGCATCTTTCCGCACACAACTACTTTGGATGATGCAAACATTGCAAGGCATTCAAATCACATGTACACCACCCATGTCCATTCTATTTGATAATATAAGTGCCATCAGTATTTCAAAAAATCCAGTCATGGACTCCAAGACCAAGCACATGCCCATTAAGCACCATTTTCTACGAAAACAAGTGCTTGAACAAATGGTTAAATTGGAGTATGTTCCCTCCAAAGAACATGTTGTTGATATATTCACCAAACCGCTTCCCAGAGAAACATTTGAATATCTCAGACAAAAGCTGGGAGTAGTTGCTACATCATCTTTGGTTTGCTAAATTACCTGTACAGTGTGGCCTGGATATCCGTGACCCCTGTGTTTGGATGGTAATTAGAATTCTTAATGTACCATGTCGGTGCGTAATCCTGCAACATGCTTACCAATGTTGCCTTCTTTATATTATCATCCATGACTCCTTGTGCTTCCCATACGACCCTTACCACAAACCAAAATAGGTTTGGATCTTCGTTCCCTACTCCTCTAAATATCGACAATTTTATTGTGCTTGCCATATTGAACTGTGGTGGTGGTAGAGGTGGTGTGGGTGGAGATGGAGGTGAAGATGGTGAGATTGGTGGCGGTGTAGGTGGAGGTGGCAGACGCGGAATTTGTTGCCCTATCAGACTGACTACACTTCTCGGAGAAACTTTCACGAGCTCTTCATCACTTACCCACCAAGGGACAAGGGGTTATTTTCTATCTCTGTGCTACCTTTGTTTCTATAGATCCTCCCACTTCGCGTAGCCCCAAACATCAATTTATTCGCTTAACCCGCTTTTCACACAATAGCATCTTAATCCAAGCTTTCAAATATTTAATGTACTTATGTCGTGGTCCTTTGAGGAAGCATCGTTCTGCCTTGTTGTAGCTGACTGTCGTCTCTACCACGAACTCAGTGATAAATCCTCCTATAATTTGATCGAGCCAATGGTCCACAGCACGTGGGATCTTACCTTTGTTGGGCCGTGAATACGACCACTTTGTAACACTTATTTCATCCATTTTTACTCTTCTCTATTATATCATTTGTTATAATTTATCATTTAAATCCATTTTATAAATGATTTGTGCTCTTATGGATGAATATTATTTATCTTCCTTTATTTCTAATAAATTGATGATTATGCATGATTTTATCAATGATAGTTTTAATAAGTTGGTTATAACATTATTCACCATTTATAGCCTCCAAGATAATTTCCAGATTGAATATTTGATCATTAAAAGTGCCAACTCAGAAATGTGCTGGAATAAGGAGTGACAGTTTTGTGGTTGAGATTCTGAGGAAATGGAGAAGAATCTCGAAAATCTGGAACATGGGTTTTGTCTAGAACGGACCCAATTAACTTTTTAAAAGAATGGTTTGCCCAAATTTGACTTGTACTGAGAGAAACACAGGGTTCTTTGAGCGCGATTTTCTCAGATTTGCTGTTGCAGCCGTTTTCCAAATCTCAGCTGCAAAGCCAAATTCGCCCTGCTCTTGTTGAGAGATGGATGGAAATATATCTTCTTGTTGATCAATTGGTTGGAAACAATCCAATTTTGTAATAGAATCATGTTGTAATTATCTCTATTTTAACTGCTCTCTGCTCTCTCTCTATTTAAATGAAAACAGAGATAAGAGAGGGAGAGGAATTTGGGGATGGATAGATGGAGAATTGAGG
The DNA here is from genome assembly GCA_000404065.3 of Pinus taeda. Lineage (NCBI taxonomy): Eukaryota > Viridiplantae > Streptophyta > Pinopsida > Pinales > Pinaceae > Pinus > Pinus taeda. The sequence goes on from APFE031702941.1 coordinate 125,949, forward strand.
ATTCAAAGTTGGAAATTCAAGAATGATGATGGGATAGGATAGAATGGGAGGAAAAGGAGATTGTTGCATGTTGTAATTCTCAAAGCTTTTGCCGTAGTAATGATTTCACAATTTGATGATTAATATATGATTTGGGAGTTGTTGCTCATTCTTCTCACCTGAAGTAGTCTAGCAGCGTCCGCTGGCGGCTAAGGGCCCAGCCACTGGTGGATTACGATGCTGCTGTGTATTATATCTTTCCAATTTCCGCCGTGTGATTGCTTGATTTAATTCTTATTTCTTTGAATCGTTTTGCCTAACAATTTCATGTTTTTGCAACGAGCTGTTATAATATTTTATGAAATTGTTTTATTGCACAAGCTGGGATTGAATCGTGTGGCTGTTCTTTTCCATCATAACAAAGATTATTATTCTTCTCAATGTATATTGTTATGTTGTTCGTTTCAAATGTAAAGCTTCGCCATTCATTTCAGACTTTGATATTCATTATGGATTGTTGGTTATTTGATTTTTTTAATTACAGTTTGTTGTCTATTTTCTTTGTTGTTCATTTTTGTTGGTTAATTGCAAGAGTTTGCTTTTAAAGAGTTTTCCTAGTTTACTTTCAATAGCAGCTTTAGTTCAATTTCGATTTCCTTTTAATTGCTTTAAAGCAGGACTATCAACTGTAGAGAACATTGGTTATTGCTTCCTCGTTCCGAGATTCATTGTCTTGTTCCAGTTTGATTTTAATTGCATCAATTTCTAGAGGAATGAGTTATTGCTATTGTATCCTCGATTGATGATTGTTTGAGTGAATGATTTAGTTTAGAACATTTTAGTTTCTTGCTATTCCAATTAGATTTTGTTTCCAACTTTCATTTACTTTTGGATTTTAAGCACTATACTGCAAAACATTACTCTTGAGTAAATAGCCGCCTCAGACTGAGTACACTCTTGAAATAAAAGGTCGTCCCTGGCTTGACAATTAATTTGAGGTATTAGGAGTTAAAAAGACACCTTTTTATCGCTCCACATTTTGGCGCCGTTGTCGGGGAGAGTGTAGCCATTTTTAAAGAGTAGTGTACATCTGATGAGTGCTTGTTAGGAAAGAATTGGGTATTAAAAACGAAAGGTAAGAACCTGTGTACAGAGCATGTAAAAGCCCTACTCCCCCGCCCACTTTCCAATGGAATTGTTAAAGAACCTAGGGTAGAAATAGATGTTTGAATTTCTATGTGAATGAAAAAAGATAGAAATTTTTAAAAATGAATCCCATGATCTCACGCAAGTGGTGATGTAAGCACCACCCATTTCACTAACCGATTGACAAGAACATTTGAAGAAGGAGCCTTGAAGAAACATATGAGGAACATCTCATACTATGGTAAGAAATGGCTCGCATTTCTACTTTTGAATTTCCTATCAAAGATCTAGGAGGAGTGACACAAATGCACATAATTCCCCCATCTTTACCAAATTTTCATGGTTTAGCAAACGAAGATCCAGATACATTCTTATTTGAGTTAGAAATACTTTGTAGAGGATATGATTATTGTACTAATGATCAAAGATTGAAAGTGTTTCCTCTTACTCTAAAAGGAGCAGCTCTCCGATGGTTCATGAGCCTAGGTGGGAATTGCATCCAATCATGGGAGGACATGAAGAACATATTTTTGAAGAAGTACCAAGACTA
>APFE031702941.1:128742-142438 GCA_000404065.3 Pinus taeda
AGAAAGTAACGGATACATTGAAGATTGGTTTCACTCCATCATTTGTTTGCAACATCACTCTATGCTTCAACAATTTTTTATATCATTTTTTCAAGGGAAGTTGGCTTCTCATACCTTAATTTTCATTAATATGCATTTTTCAAATTTGGGTATGTGTATACATGAAGCCTTATTTCGAAAATGGCTCCACTGGAAGTACTCATATACGTAGTCATATTCATTTTTCAAATCAAAATAGGTTAGTGTAGAAAATAAATAAGGGAATAAATAAATGCATTTTGTTTTTTTTATGTAAAACTAGTTGTTTTTTGTCACAACATGTTATGCAAATCAACATTGGTGATAATTTTTTTAATTCATTTGTGTATGTAGATAATTTATAATAGAAATAAAAATTCTACAAACACTTATATTCATTTTTATCATCAATATGAAAAAATGCTTGAATATCATTTTTTTGGCTTGCGGGCTTGATGGAATTTCTAGAAAAATAGTCGGGACAGTCATGTTTTGAGGGACCAAAAGTGAATATTTTTAAAACCTATTTCTATCCTAAGTAGCCCTTGATGTATTCTTTCCAACCCAATTTGAATCACTCAATTCGGCTTTGAAACGAAAAAGTTAGAACCAAAACATTGACCCGATGTCTAGCGGGCAACTCAGGAACAAAGTTGGGAGAGTCCATTTTTGGAAGCCTAAATGAATGAATTTTTAAAACCTGTTTCTATGGTAGATTCCCCTATGAATCTAGTTTACAATGCAATTGTAATCACTCATTTTAAATATCGCATGGGGAAGTTATGATCACAATACTGACTGTCTATCGTAAATCAGCATCCTTAAAACTCTGTTTTTCCAGCTCTTCCTTATAGTATTTGACCTATAAATTCTTCTTTTATTCAAAACATGTTTATATTTGAGATAAATAAATAAATCTAATTTAATTTCCAATTTGAATCATTCGAATCCGACATCAAACGAAAACTTTATGCTTGAAATATCAACTGTTGGTCTAAACTGGGTAATCGAAAATGAGTTTGTTATGCAGGTTGTTCTAACTAAAATTGACATATAACATCATTGAACTTGTAAAACCTGTTTCTATTGCAAATAAACCTTTGAATTATCTCTCATATGGCTTTGGAATCACTCAATTTGGACGAAAAATAAAGAAGTTGTGATTAAAACACTGCTGGTTAGTATGGTCGACCACTGCTCTCCCGCGGGTGACAAATAAATTTGACTTTGTTATTTTCTCTGTGGATTTGTTATACAGAGTAACTACTTGTTATTTTTTTTATAATTCTTGGATTAAGGGAGCCTGTACACCTCTCTTTCTCCATGATTTAATGTTTTATTGCAGGTAGATACTCGTTTTTTGTAGGTCCTAGGAGAAAAAGAAGGTCAATTTATGGACGAGTGATTTTGAAAGAAATTTTAAATGAAACAAAAGAATTTCATCCAACTCATTACCCAACGGATTCATAATAGAAGAAATGAAGAATTGATTTCCATTTGAAGATTCATGTCATGTCTTTGCTGCCAAAACATTTTTCGAATAGATCATTTTTTTGATATAGCATCATAGCTATTGTAACTTAATTTATTTATTTACATATTGTTTTTTGTTTTTTTTTTCTAATTTCTTTTATATTTTGTGTTTCAGGTGTTGCTTCATTCAAAGTGTAACTCATCCTCGGCATCAATGCCCTGAACAACTAATTTGTTTTTTTTGCATGCTTACATTTTATGATTGTCCATTTTGTTGTTCCTTTTTTCATGTTTTGCTGTTCATTTTCGAATGGAACAACACTTCTGCATTTTCACATTTTGATGTTTCTTTTCGAAATGGAACAGCTGTTGTTCCTTTTTGAATGGAACATCACTTCTGCACTTTCACGTTTTGCTGTTCATTTTCGAAATGGAACAACACTTCTGCACTTTCACGTTTTGTTGTTCATTTTCGAATGGAACAACACTTCTGCACTTTCACGTTTTGTTGTTCCTTTCCGAATGGAACAACACTTCTGCACTTTCACGTTTTTGCTGTTCCTTTTCAAATGGAACAACACTTCTGCACTTTCACATTTTGCTGTTCCTTTTCGAAATGGAACAGTTGCTGTTCCTTTTCGAAATGGAATAACATTTCTGCACTTTCACATTTTTGCTGTTCCTTTTCAAAAGAACATCATTTTCACATTTCTTGTTGTTTCTCTTAGAGAACAACACCTTTTCACATACATTTTTCTCGTTGTTCCCTACAAGGAACAACATTTTTTCATGTGTATTTTTTCCTTTTGGTGTGCATTTCATTCGCTGTTCCCTACAAAGAATAACACTTTTTCAGTGTTTTTGCTGTCCCTTCAAAAAAAGCAACACTTTGGAAGTATTTTCGAGAGCAACCCTTCCTTCCTCTTGTGGGATTATTCCTAGTTCATCTCAACCACATTTGCCTGATTCTCTTTCATGGTATGAAGTACACTACTTTTATGAGGACAAGAATTATGGACTCTATTGAAGCGGGTTAATATCATTTACGTTATGATCTTTAACAGGACAGCTCCTTGATGATAGCTTCTTTTAAAAAGGGACACAATTATTTATATACTACTTTACTGCATTGTTTTCTATTGAACATGATATTGATTGATCATCTTAATACCATGTTAGTTCCACCCTTCCTGGTTATAATCTTCTCTGTCTGTAATAAATGAGATTATGGGTATATTTTTTTCTATTGACATGTTCAACTTCTTCCGCCATCCCTGCTTTTAAGGAGTATTGAGCCTCCCTCTTTTTATCATAAAAATGTGTAAGAACAACAAAATTTTGTTCGCAGATGGAGGATAGGGGGTCTCATTACGAGCCAGCCTACCATGTTCATAAGGCTGTAACAAAGTGACATTCCCATTATGGCCACCACACCAGGGTTATGATCCATTGGATAGCCAAATTATCCTTGGAACAGGAGGTCTCATCACGAGCCGGCCTGATCACTTTTGCTACCTCCTAGTGAATGGCAGTGTGGTTATCTGGTTATCACGCCAGCACACTGATCTCTTCTTTAGAACAACACTAAAAATCTCCATTTATAAATTGAGGATCCTGGCTCATATGGGTTAAAAAGCAACTCTGTCGAGGCTATGGACGCCTACTGGCAGCAGAGGCTCTGCTTATGGTATTGAAGTTATATCTTATCGTCAATTATTGTTATAATACCCTTTTCTTATTCTTCCTTTTTATCAGAGAAGTTATTTCCTTAATTGTTTTTTCCCTGTTTTGAACCTTTACGCATGAGAAATTATTTTTTGATCAATCACATCATTTTTCAGTTAGAATACCGTCAGTAAAGTATCTTTTTGGCATATTGTTGTCCTTTTTCTCTTTTCATAACTTATCATCAATCCAAAGCGTCCTATCTTTTATTCATAACTATCTTTATACACTCTGATCTCATTATAACCATAACTCTCGCTGTCCTATCATTGATATGTGTACTCTGCTTCATTTACTGTTGTATTGTTCATTCCCTTGGCTTGCCATCAGCACAACACCTCCCATATGCTTTATGGTCATGGAATTCTTTTTCCAATTGGAGGGGGGAATGTATGCATTATGGGATTGCATGTGATATGATTACTGCACTTTGCCATAACTTGTTGATTTGATAAGTTTTTCTGATTGAAATTTTTGCATGCATCTTAATCTCTTTCTATTTAAAACTAACACTATGGATTCAAGAACATTGTATGCAAAATAGTGATTTGTTTACAGGAGCCCAACAAGTATGGGGAAGAACTCTATTCACAGCATGACCATACTATTGCAACTAACAGAAGAGGCTCAAGCAACTCGCAAATGTGAACAACTGTTCAGACATGATGTGCTTGCCTAGATTCCACCTTTTGCATCACTTTCAGCACCAACTCTGCTTACATTATCTTCAACAAATGCCAGTACATATATGTCATTCCACATTTTTCTTTTTGGAGGTAAAACTTGAGGTAAAATAGCATAATTTTCTGATTTATTACGAATTTAGGAGAATTTAATGAAAATCCATTTTGAGCATTATTTATCATCCTTCCTTCCACATCTTTACCACTTCCTTTTTTTTTCAGCGACATCTCATCTTTCAGTTTGGGGGAATGTTTCATTCATTTCTTTCTTATGACCATGTCATTCCTATTCTTTATCATCCATTACTATTCTTATTCATTCTCAACACCTCCCTTATTCCATGATTGTTTCAAACCAAGCATAACATTCCACAGCTGGTAGCAACCACCTCTATTTCTTTTCTAGCATTGCATGAGGGCATGCTAATTCTTCAGAGAAGGGGAGGAATTTCTACACATGATGGATGTTTTCTACTTTATTTCTTATTTAAGGCATACAATTTCATTTTTACACAGTGCTGAAATTGATTTCCATAATACTTTTAAAACTATGAACTCAATTCTTGTGATTTCCAGAAAACACAGAGGTATCACTAAAATACACAAACCCAGATCATTTCAAGTTAAATTGGTTCATAAAATTTTGGAAATCATGCACTCTCACCTACAACCATTTTGTTTATATCTCATGATCCGTGCATCAAAACGATCTAATTTTTGGATCATAGAGGCATTCATATATTACAAATCTACTTGCAACATTTCAACAAAATCTGGTTTGTAGTTTTTGGGAAAATGGTTAATGAAGGTTGCTGTTATTTATATCATATTTTGCTGCAAATTAATTGTTATGCCTTCATCAAGATTGCTAAAATTGAATATTCATTAATTGAGGAAGAATTCATTTGTTCTATCCATTTTATGAGCTGAGATGAACAAATTTTTTTGCTTGGTTAACACATAGGTTTTGTCTTTGGGTTGCATGAGGACATGCAACATATTCAGTTTTTGTTGCATGAGGACATGCAATATATTCGGTGTGGGAGTGTGTTGGGCCGTGAATACGACCACTTTGTAACACTTCATCCATTTTTACTCTTCTCTATTATATCATTTGTTATAATTTATCATTTAAATCCATTTTATAAATGATTTGTGCCCTTATGGATGAATATTATTTATCTTCCTTTATTTCTAATAAATTGATGATTATGCATGATTTTATCAATGATAGTTTTAATAAGTTGGTTATAACATTATTCACCATTTTTAGCCTCCAAGATAATTTCCAGATTGAAGATTTGATCATTAAAAGTGCCAACTCAGAAATGTGTTGGAATAAGGAGTGATAGTTTTACGGTTGAGATTCTGAGCAAATGGAGAAGAATCTCGAAAATCTGGAACATGGGTTTTGTCCAGAACGGACCCAATTAACTTTTTGAAAGAATGGTTTGCCCAAATTTGACTTGTACGGAGAGAAACGTAGGGTTCTTTGAGCATGATTTTCTCAGATTTGCTGTTTCGGCCATTTTCCAAATCTCAGCTGCAAAGCCAAATTCGTCCTACTCTTGTTGAGAGATGGATGGAAATATATCTTCTTGTTGATAAATTGGTTGGAAACAATCCAATTTTGTAATAGAATCATGTTGTAATTATCTGTATTGTAACTGCTCTCTGCTCTCTCTCTATTTAAATGAAAACAAAGATCAGAGAGGGAGAGGACTTTGGGGATGGATAGATGGAGATTTGAGGATTCAAAGTTGGAAATTCAAGAATGATGATGGGATAGGATAGAATAGGAGGAAAATGAGATTGTTGCATGTTGTAATTCTCAAAGCTTTTGCTGTAGTAATTATTTCACAATTTGATGATTAATATATGATTTGGGAGTTACTGCTCATTCTTCTCATCTGAAGTAGCCCAGCAACGTCCGCTGGCGGCTAAGGGCCCAGCCACTGGTGGATTACGCTGCTGCTGTGTATTATATCTTTCCAATTTCCGCCGTGTGATTTCTTGATTTAATTCTTATTTCTTTGAATTGTATTGCCTAACAATTTCATGTTTTTGCAGCAAGCTGTTATAATATTTTATGAAATTGTTTTATTGCACAAGCTGGGATTGAATCGTGTGGCTGTTCTTTTCCATTATAACAAAGATTATTATTCTTCTCAATGTATATTGTTATGTTGTTCATTTCAAATGTAAATCTTCTCCGTTCATTTCAGACTTTGATATTCATTATGGATTGTTGGTTATTTGATTTCTTTAATTACAGTTTGTTGTCTATTTTCTTTGTTGTTCATTTCTGTTGGTTAATTGCAATAGTTTGCTTTTAAAGAGTTTTTCTAGTTTACTTTCAATAGCATCTTCAGTTCAATTTCGATTTCCTTTTAATTGCTTTAAAGCAGGACTATCAACTGTAGAGAACATTGGTTATTGCTTCCTCGTTCCGAGATTGATTGTCTTGTTCCAGTTTGATTTGAATTGCATCAATTTCTAGAGGAATGAGTTATTGCTACTGTATCCTCGATTGATGGTTGTTTGAGTGAATGATTTAGTTTAGAACATTTCAGTTTCTTGCTATTCCAATTAGATTTTGTTTCCAGCTTTCATTTACTTTTGGATTTTAAGCACTATACTGCAAAACATTACTCTTGAGTAAATAGCCGCCTCAGACTAAGTACACTCTTGAAATAAAAAGTCGTCCCTGGGTTAACAATTAATGTGAGATAATTAGGAGTTAAAAAGATATCTTTTTATCGCTCCACAACCTTCAGATGCTTCTAGTCTGCACGCTAATTCTGGAGTCCACACGATTGGTTTGTCGAGCCTACACCTTCCCTAATGTCTACTAGCTTCACGATCCACTCATATAGCTTAGAGGGAAAGGATGTAAAGAAAATTTCATGGATTTCCGTATATAAGTAGTTCTCCAACCATTGTTCCTTTGATACTAGCAGATTCATGTTTTCCTACGCCGCGAACTCGTGAATCTTTCTATCTAACCACCCTTCAATTTCTTTCTTCGTTGGATTGCAGTGACACGACATCATACATCCCTTTTGCATATCCTGGTCCTGACAATGAAACCATTTGTTGCCTTGTTGGGGCTTGACCCAAGTTTGGAGATGATTTATCTAAACAAATCTTGGTACTACTGGTCCTTTTGGCAACAGTCAGTGGAGCATGGACTGAGGTCTCACTTGAAGTAGTATGGGAGGGTGCTAGAACCAGGTTTCTGCACCGTGGGGATGTTTGATGGGTTCCAAATGGTCCATGGTTTGACCCTGCGTGCATGTCACTACGCGCACTTATCAGTACCTCGCAGCCTGCGATGTTGCCTTCTCATAGCCCTACTCAGGGCCCAAACAGCGTTATTACCCAAATCCTGACTAGTAACCCGATATTAATTGATTAACTTAGCTTATATGTATGCTTTCAGTTATACTTAACAATATTCACCATTGATACAAATGTGCATTGTAAGTAAATAGTATAATTGCAAATGATATAAAATAGGTAATAACACAAGAACATATACGTATTTTTTAGATAAAAATTCTCTTTATTATTTTCTTCCTTCTGTTACAGACTTGACTGCGCCTTGCACACTCAGCTACAGGGGTCCACACACTCAGCTGCAGACTCTACTAGGCCTCTACACACTCAACTGCAGAGCCTCTTCCTACTACTATGACCCAAAACACTTCAAATCTTGCTCTATGCTTTGCTAACGTTGGACTCTATTGATTGGTTCCTTCCTTCATTCCTTAGTTACTTTACAACTTAGAGCCTCACTCTATTTATACAATCCCATGGCCTGTGGACCATGGGTAGGCTGACACTGCATTCAAAACTTTGGGTGGACAGCCCTATGACTCTAACATATAATTTGCACTCCGTGCCCATAATTCGTGGAGTTTTTACAATAATAACAACTCAAAAAATGGGCTTTAAGCCACAAAACATGATGTGGGGGGATTCCATGCCCAACATAGAGTCATGTTATTTTGAAACATCTCTTTACAAACTCTGCATGTACTCAGGGGGAGCATGGAAAACATAGTGGATCTCAAAGGGGGAGAATATCTTAGTCCGCCCTTTGCCCTTGATGCCAAAGGGGGAGAGTATTTTTGTGTTGTTTTTTTTATCTTTAACAGTTTATATAGATTGCAGTAATCAACAAAAACATGGTTTCCATCAAGTCCAAAGGGGGACCTCACAGCCCACGTCACCCCCACACCAAAGAAGGACCGCAGGAGCACTCTGATCATGATAAAAGTGCATCCGAGGAACTGTGTGATGAGGAAGAAGGACCGCAGGGGCACTCTGTTCATGATAAAATTGCATCCGAAGAACTATGTGATGAAGAAGAAGAAGAAGAGGATCACTCTGCCCATGATGAGAGTGTATCTGGAGAAAAGAGTAACAAGGATGAGGAGGAGGAAAAATCTATTCCTAGTCAGAATACACCCAAAGAATTTCACGATGAAGAGGAGGTAGAGGAAGAAGTTGCTCAGGAGATAGCAGAGAAAACTAGGGTTTCTACTGCTAAACAATCCGATCAGCAGAACACTGAAGAAGCACCCCAAGAAAAAAATAAGGAAATTTGCCAAGGCGAAGGTACAATACTGGAGGTACAAAGCCCAGGCCCGAGTAAACGAATGGCTGTTCCTTCCAAGAAAACAAAGGAAATTAAAAGATTATGAAAGGAACAGTAGAGATTGCTTAACGAGATCAAGCAACTTCGACAACAGATAAGGGTTTTGAAAATGGGGAAGAAATCAAAAGGAACCTCTGTGGTAAAGCATGCAACCGCCCAGGCAAAACCCCTTAAGAAAAAGATCAAGAGGACTCAAGTCCAACCTGCCATTCAAAACCAAAAGGAATAACATCTCGCTGTTGCCCATGTCGAAGTACAAACAGAGAATGTATCAGCCTGTGATAAGGAAATTTAGACAGAGGCACCGTCCTCTAAGGAAACTTGGACCATAAATATGAGACGTTGTGATAAGAATATCCAAGTAGATCTCTTGCCTACAACTATTATGTTGGATAATGACCCGAGGACAGTAACTAGGCGAAACGATTTGACACAAGCCCAGTAAACAATAGAGAAACTTACAGAGCAAACTATCCCTCGAGAAAAATACGAGAAATTACAATAGCAGCTGAAGAGAATTAATGCATCAAAAAGCTAGGCCTTTGAAGGATGGAAAAAAGTAGAAGAAAGAGTAAAAAAGGTAACCCATAGACTAGACATAGTCATCAAACAAATGGATACCTTATTCTCTCTATATACTGACGTGCTAGCATGTAGGGCGCCTGCTAGGAACTATGCTTTGTTTTTAATGGAAAGATATTTACAATTGAAAATTAAAGTTGTTAAAGCAGGAGTACTTATAGAGATAAAAACCATTGATGACTTCATAAACTGTTGTAAGCATTATGGGGTGAAAGTTCAATGACTATTATGTGAATTTTATTTGCACAATCTTGTATTAGATGGAGAAACAGAGCAGAACCCTAGCCCTTTTGCGGGTGATGTCCAACTGGAGGCATTTATTTCTTTTGGTGTTAATCAAATAAAGTGGCTCAAAGCCTACAATGTCTTTCAAAGACAAGAAAATGGATTAGATTTATGGGTGAGGGGTGAATCTAGAGACCCAATGAAGTTATGGAATAAACATAGGAGCCTAATGAGAACTCAGGGAGTGATCGAAGCACTGGGACCTATTCACTCAACAGTCATCCAGCAAGGGGTAGAATACTTCTTTACCATCAAATACCTTGCCATAGTAGCAGCCAAATTCTGATACCAAACTTCTAATCGGAACATCGAAAACAAAGAACCATTCAATTATGAGAACTTTAAGCTAGCTGCTGCCTGCTTGGGTATTTATGGTGACCTCATTTTGAGAGAAGGCCTGTCTTGGTTAGGCTGTAGGTTCCAAAGTCTGGTCATTTGGCACCTTGCACCAGGATATCAAGCCTTATATGAAATGCCTGAAGGTCAGACATGACATATTTTTGAATTCCTAGCTAGGCATCATGGCTGTAGACCACCTAATGAGATCCCTTCTCCAGCTTATTCCCTAACTGCCTTGCATGTCAATTACAATGTTTTCATGAGGGCATGAAAAAGGGTAAGTAGGGGGGTGTGTTGAGCACTAGAGAAGGTATGTAATTACCACTTATTTTGTCATCCTTTCCTTAAATTCATAACTTCATTACATTATGAAATAGGTATATGGTGAAAGATTATGATAAAGTTTAGAAGATTTGTGTGCAATGTAAAATGAATAATAATTACCCTTTTCCTATGCAGAAAAAGAGGAAAACGGAAAATTGCCATTCCAAAGGAAAAAACAACATTAAATCAACTGTTGTCCCTTTGATATGGAACTGCATCCAACGAGGCAATCCAGATTGGAGCATACAAGCCAGGAAAAGGAAGAGGAGATACCAAATCGGCGCAAGAGAACAAGAAGATAACTGAGAGCTAACAATATGGTGAATCCCTCAGGATACTTTGATCCCGAGGGATCGCTACTTTAATGATTATCTGTATCGTTGATATCTCCACTCGGCTGCTATAAGAAGGGACAACATTGCTAGCCCACGAGGTGGACTATTATTGTTTTTATGAAATTCACTCTTGTAACTTAAACTTGATCATCGTCTCCCTTTAAAAGAGAGATTACTGTAACTCTGTTTTGATGCTTAATATATAAACTCTGTTGCTATTCCGTCTTTGATTATGGAGTAATCATAGCAGTGCATCCCTGGAGGCTAAGGGCCCAGCCCTGGTGGATCACTTGCTCCTGTACCATTATTTTCCGATTCGTGTGTGGTTTGATTTCCCTTATTCACTGTGTTCAATAATCTGTTGTTCCTTATTATTTCATGTATTAGCTTTGTTATATTTCATTCCTATTTGAATAGTACGGTTATTCTCTGCAACAGGAATGTTATGCTACTCGTTCTAAATTTATATCGTATTGTTGTTCCTTTAACAGATTGATATTATTATATAACATTGTTGTTCCTTACAGATTACTGTTACTGTTCGAGTACAAGGTAACAGTGTTGTGTATTCATAAATTGGTACTATTGTGTATTTATCTATGGTTTACTTCTAAACGTGATTGTTGTTCATTTGGGGATTGTTGTTCCACCGTGATCACAATTTTAGTTTCTTCATAACCGTGATTAATAATTGTTATGCCGAAACTCAGATTACTATTTCTTTTAATATAGATGTGTTGTGTGCAATATTCGATTCGGTTTGCTATGTATTTACATTTGATTTAGGTTGTTGTTCAATATTTCTTGACTTCCTTTAGTTTGTTGTCCCATTTCCGTTTGTTGTTCAAATCATTTCTGAAGTGAAGATTGTTTGCTTAATTCCTGTAGATTACAATTACCACTTCATTTATTTCCGCAAGTTAAATCTTTTCCGTTCAATCTTGTTAAATAGATTAGTTGTTGTTCTATTTCTTGTTATTTGAATTATCATTTCAAGTAATTACTTTGGTGTGAACAGAATGATCTGAAACTGTAGTGAACATTGACTCTTGTTGTCCAATTCCCAGATTGACGCTCTTCTCCTTAATTGCTTTTCAATTGCATCAATTTACAAAGGGAAGAGTTACCATTACTGCACCCTTGACTAATAAATTGTTGTAGCTTTCTGAGTGAATGATTTAAGTCTCAGAGTGTTAAGTTTCTTTTTGTAAGTAGATTTTATTCCAAGCATCTGTTTACTCTTGTATTTCAAGCACTATACTACTAGCATTACTCTCACAAATGACCACCTCAAACTGAGTACACTCTTTGAGATAACAAATCGTACCTGGATTGATAATTAATGTAGGGTAAACAGAGGTGAAAAAGACCCTTTTTACTGCTCGACAACTAACTAAAAACAAGCGCCAGAGGCTGGTCGACGTGACTGTTTCTTAACATATCGCGCGGATCGGCACGACTGTTAGCAGATTAAGCGCGTTGATCGAGGGAGCCAAGAAAAAAAAAAATTTGAAACAAGGACCAGATCTACTACAATGAATTTCAAACTTAGGCCAGTAAGCAAGAGAAAAGAAATTGAACCAAAGGGAAAAAGTGGAACTAGAAAAGTTCACACGAAATCATGAAGTCTAAGTGAAACAAAAGGATTCGTTCCCCAGTATGGTCACCAATTTGTGGTGAAGTAAAATTATAAGTGTGGACACAAACAAATTCCTCTAGCTCGATAATGGGTCTAGCCATGACTGGTACATTCTATGCAATATTTCCTTAGGTTAGAACCAATTAAGAGGGCCTACCTCTTAGTACGCTTATCCCGTTTGATGATGTCCTTGCTTGCTCGCTCCAGCTATCTCTCACTTTTTTCTTCAAACACCTGAAACTAGTAAACAACAACAAACAACAACCGTGATAATAGACAAATTGTAATTCAACCTACTTAAAAAGTCAAGAAACATTAAGCCATGAACATGTAAGATGACAAATCATGTAGGAAATCAATCGATAGTTGCATATATATTGAATCAAGAAGAGATTACAACCATTGTTTTGACGTTTCCGTTCTCCTCCAACAAAACTAGGTTCCCACACACTTCTACTAGCATTCCATGATGGCCTTGTTGGCATTATGGCTAAAGTATTGTCCTTGATGGCAACCTATTCAGATGATGGATCACTGTACAATAGGACAGTAGCAGAGATTGATGATCACCTATCAAATATTGGAGAAAATAAGAGGTACGCAGGTACACCTTGCAGAAGGTGCGTACACGCAGGCCAATGTTACATAAAGTGCGTACACACCCGCAGTTATCCAGTTCAGGAGGTGCGTACCCCTATGCACACACTTCAAGGCAGTAAAGTGCCCACACGTGGGGTTTCTCATGGTATTTAGTCGACGGTTTTGTGTTATTATGGTGTCGGCCCGTGGTATTAATCCATGATTTAAAGAAGAGCTTTACTATATAAAGCAAAGGAGATCATTTGGCTTAATCATGTTTTTGGTTGAATATCTTATGAGAGTAAGATCTGGTCTAGATCTAAATAAGGCGAATCTACTGATGGACTAAGATCTCTTCGGCGCATGTTCAGATCTGTAGATCTGACTGTTTGGGTTCTTTCTGAAGTCTTGAAATCATCTATGCCCGAAGGTACGCAGGTCCAGTGAAAGAAAAGTGCGGAGATACGCAAGCACAGAAGCATTGCAGGTGCGCAGATACGCAGGACCAGGAGCGCTGCAGATGCGGAGGGGCGCAGGCAGTTCATTGGACACAGAGCGCATGTACGCAGGCAGTCTGTGAGGCGCAGTGCGCACATACGCAGGCAATCAATTGGAAACAGTGCATACTTGTACGCATGCATTATAAGGGTGAAGCTGCGTACTTCTCTTGAGATCTATTTAGTTGTGCTTGTTCATCATTGCTGTGATCTGGGTTTTAAGGTAATGTCTGATGTCTGATAACAGCAGTCTGAGAAGTGATTGATTAAATGTTTATACATTGATGGATGAATGGATCAGGTGCTTATTGACTCATTTTATGTGATCTGATGGACTAGATATGATTGATGACTCACTTGTATATGTATTGATCTAGTGATTGGGTAATTCAGAAGGTTGTTTGATTATGAGCTTCAATGTTGTTGGGTCCAGTATGAAAATTGGATGAAATGTGGCCCTTTCAGATTATGTGTTGTGCTTCAGTGTATCCAGTATGAAAATTGATGAAACGTGGTACCTGGAGGAGAGAAGATTGTAGGTCAGCACCTACGTA
>APFE031702941.1:144455-203985 GCA_000404065.3 Pinus taeda
TACTTTTATGGATATTGCTGTGCTTGCAATATGTTTGGTCACAAAGCTACTGATTGTTACAGGAGGAATATGAAACATGTAAGATGTTATGCATGTAACAAGCTTGGACATATAGCTAAGGAATGCGGGAACAAAGTGTGGGCACCATATCAAAAGGAGAAAATGACATCATCACGCTTGAAGATATGGAGGAAAAAGGAAGTACAGTCAGAGAAAGGCAACACAGCACAACGAATAGACATACCAGAATCAGAGGGAGCTGAAAGTACAAAATTTCAGTGCCCTGAATCTCATATGCAAACTCCATAAAGGGAAATTGCATATATACGTGTGTTGGATACTGCACAATTGGGTATATGATTGTTTGAGGCAGTAGGAAAGGTGAAACAATTCTATGAAGTATGAGCACAAGATCATATCTGGAAGTTTGACTGTCAGTGGCACAAAGGAGGACTGCTATTCGGCCCTAATCAGAAGTACACAGGTGATTCACAGAGAAAGTGCGGGCGTACGCAGAAGAGTATAAGACCCGGAGCGGAGGTACGCAAGAGAATGCACAGTCCCTGTGCGGAGGCACGTGGCTTATCAGAAGCGATTGTGTGGATGGACGCGGCAAGACAGAAGAAGAGGTGCGTAGCAAGATCAGAAGTACGCAGCGCGATAGAAGCAACAGGTGCGTGCTGTACGCGGCTCAACTGATGGCACAAGTGTGTGGGTACGCACTGTAGTAGAAAACTGTCTGCGTATGTACGCAGCGCAGCAGAAGTATATCTGCTGGTGCACGCAGGGGAGCAGAAGGTGAAGTGCGTGGCTACGCGGAATAGATAAAGAAAAACTGCGTACCTGTCTTAAGGCATTTATTGGCTGATTCTTCTTATTGATATACATGATCAGTTCTGACAGATGGCACAGGTTCAGGGGGAACATATGTTCTTAATGCATTATTGGCATTATGGTCCTTGGTGACAATGCTCATGATTCATCTTGCTATGGTGATGAGTTATTCACATGATCAGATTGATGGTTTATTCTCTAATGGTGTTTGCATGGAGTCTTTATTGTTCTTGGCACATATATGGACGAGGATTGTTGGCTGAATACATGGATGATTATTCAAAGTTGCTTTGTTGGAGACATGATGATGATGATTTCTTACCTATATGATGATAGGTTGTCTCATGCATATGTTGATTGATGCAGATATTCCCTATTGATGATACTTGGTCCTTGCAGATCTGGATGGCTATGGTGTTTCCCACATATGATAGAATGATTCTATATTCTATGTAAAAGGATGAGTTGACGAGGACATACATTGATGATTCATCTAGTTGCTATTGACAGATACTATGAAGCAGATCATACAGTGTTGTTGCTGATATTTATCTTATTGGTCCTTTCTCATGATGTAATAGTGTGTCTCTATTGTAGTCATCTCTTCAGGTCATGTAACGGCCTATGTCTCCCCACTATGCCTGGGATGAATGATGTTATCATATGAAAATTTTTGGTGTATCACCATTATGATGGGTGATGGATGTATGTATTGAGTCTTTTGGTAATAGGAAGGTCATTTATGATCATGTTCTTCTTGTAGAACATCTTTTTGTAGAACTTGCTTATTGACAGGGGGAGCTTGAGCAGCACTATATAGCAGAGCAGACATTTCAGGAAGAGCATTATCAGATTGGTGCACCATGG
Organism: Pinus taeda; assembly: GCA_000404065.3. Lineage (NCBI taxonomy): Eukaryota > Viridiplantae > Streptophyta > Pinopsida > Pinales > Pinaceae > Pinus > Pinus taeda. The sequence goes on from APFE031702941.1 coordinate 146,157, forward strand.
CATATACAAAGGGGGAGTTCATTCAAAGACTTCAGCAGATCTGGTTTATAGTCAAGGAGAGCATGTTCTTAGGGGGAGCATAACCCTTTGCCCTTGATGTCAAAGGGGGAGAGTGAGTTGGTGTTGTTGCCATCAAGTCCAAAGGGGGAGATTGTTGGCATTATGGCTAAAGTATTGTCCTTGATGGCAACCTATTCAGATGATGGATCACTGTACAACAGGACAGTAGCAGAGATTGATGATCAGCTATCAAATATTGGAGAAAATAAGAGGTACGCAGGTACACCTTGCAGAAGGTGCGTACACATAGGCCAATGTTACATAACGTGCGTACACACCCGCAGTTATCCAGTTCAGGAGGTGTGTACCCCTGTGCACACACTTCAAGGCAGTAAAGCGCCCACACGTGGGGTTTCTCATGGTATTTAGCCGACGGTTTTGTGTTATTATGGTGTCGGCCCGTGGTATTAATCCATGATTTAAGGAAGAGCTTTACTATATAAAGAAAATGAGATCATTTGGATTAAGCATGTTTTTGGTTGAATATCTTATGAGGGTAAGATCTGGTCTAGATCTAAATAAGGCGAATCTACTGATGGACTAAGATCTCTTCGGCACATGTTCAGATCTGTAGATCTGACTATCTGGGTTCTTTCTGAAGTCTTGAAATCATCTATGCCCGAAGGTACGCAGGTCCAGTGAAAGAAAAGTGCGGAGATACGCAAGCACAGAAGCATTGCAGGTGTGCAGATACGTAGGACCAGGAGCGCTGCAGATGGAGAGGGGCGCAGGCAGTTCATTGGACACAGAGCACACGTACGCAGGCAGTCTGTGAGGCGCAGTGCGCACATACATAGGCAATCAATTGGAAACAGTGCGTACTTGTACGCAGGCATTATAAGGGTGAAGCTGCGTACTTCTCTTGAGATCTATTTAGCTGTGCTTGTTCATCATTGTTGTGATCTGGGTTTTAAAGTAATGTCTGATGTCTGATAACAACAGTCTGAGAAGTGATTGATTAAATGTTTATACATTGATGGATGAATGGATCAGGTGCTTATTGACTCATTTTATGTGATCTAATGGACTAGATCTAATGGATGACTCACTTGTATATGTATTGATCTAGTGATTGGGTAATTCAGAAGGTTGTTTTATTATGAGCTTCAATGTTGTTGGGTCCAGTATGAAAATTGGATGAAATGTGGCCCTTTCAGATTATGTGTTGTGCTTCAGTGTATCCAGTATGAAAATTGATGAAACGTGGTACCTGGAGGAGAGAATATTGTAGGTCAGCACCTACGTACTAGTATCTAAGCTAGTACAAGAAGCTAAAGGAAATCTTTGGAGCATTGTAGCAGGTAGTAGCCTGCGTACTAGTAAATGGATCGGCTAGTACAAGAGCAAAGGGGGTTGTAGCTCCCGTACTGGTATAAGGCTGCACCAGTACAAAATATTGTAAAGGATTTTCTTATTAAGAAGAAGATTGAGATGACTGCAACAGGTGGTTTTCTCCCGCATTGGGTTTCCACCTTATATCATGGTGTTCATGTGTGTGCCTTATGTGTGATGATCTATTCTATGTTACTGCATCTGTTAACTGATGATATGGTTGATAATGTTCTAATGCACTCATTGAAGATCAATTAACTTAATCATAAGAAGTTGTGGAAGTAGCATATATGAATCTGGTTATGGAAATGAAAAAGTTTTATTAAAGTGATAATACTGATTCACCCCCCCCCTCTCAGTATTATTTCCAACAGGCCTCAACAATAATAGTTTTAAGGCTCTTCCGTTTCAGCTTCACACTAAACCAAAGTCACAATTCTCCCTCACACAACTAGAGAGCTACAACTATGAATAACTTGATGTTTACTCCAAACCTAATTAGCACTAGCACACCAACAATAACACTAGCTTGTGCTTCGGAAAAAGGGAGGTTTATATAGGATAAATGGACGGGAGATGGATCCTCTTCTCATGGGAGAAAGTCTTATCTCTTGAAGTAGTTCTATCATTATAGGGGAAAGAAGCCCAAACTAACATCATCGACCCCATCTGGCCAAACCATTTACCAGACTTCCGTTATGAAGCTTCTAGAGCTGGAAGCTTCGACTCTTTATTTAAAAAACTTTCCATAAGAGGACCAGCGCGACTGGAAAGAAGCTCAGTCATTCTGGTCAGCACTAGGGACAATGCTAATCCCTACATATCGGCCTGAGGGGGACAAGGGCCATTAGCTCTGGTCTTGTAAACTGAGCAAAACAGAAGTTTTTGGGGAAATGATGCAAAAGGGAATTGTTCTGCTCATGAAGAGGGACACAATGGGAGTTTCTTCATGAAGGGAAAGCATGTAGGGTTCACTATAGAGGTCCTACAGGATCAAGGAATGGGGAGTACGGGGACAGTGACAAAATGCTGTGTAACAGTGTGTTTGCTTGCATCTCCTCTAACGTTGTGAGATCTCTCTCTCAGAGTTGATAGGCCATATCAACATCGAATCCTTCTAGGAAATGTATCAGGGCTAGGCCCAAGGGTGGTTTAAGGTAATAGGGATTTAATTATAAACCTTATTAAATATGTCACACTACTCTTCTACAACTTCGTTAAGTCCTCTCTTAAGGTTGCTATAATTGTTAAGGATCTGCAGATGACTCCTTTTAACTTCCTACCTAGTTAGGAAAGATTGGTGAAAAACAACAAGGTCAATTATATTACCTGCTGCTATTTTTTTGAAACACTTTCTGACATCTCCACATAAGCTCTGCGAAAAAAGCCTCAACTTTACATCATTCTCATCTACTTCGTGAAGATCAAAGAAGTCATTCATCCTATCTATGTGTTCTTGTGCAGTAATATGAATAGTACCATCAAACTGGGGTATCCTAATTTGATACTTTTGGGGCATATTATGCAATTGTGCAGGTAAAACTAGGGGTGCATAACGAGTAGCCATGATATTTGGTCTTAAGGGAGGAGTAGATATAGGATTTGTGGGAACTGATTGAGTTACTACTTGTCATACTACTAGATGAGTAGTAGAAATTACAGAAGAGGTAGGGCCCATTGATGTTGGATGAGTTGATTGGGAAGATGAAGTGGATGTTGCAATGGTAAGAGCAGAAAGCTCAATAGACTACTGTATGTAAGCTTGGTGTACAACCTAAGCAAGGGCTGAAACAAGATCTTGCAGTTTTTCAAACTCTTGAAGGGCTTGCTGATCCAAATCAGGTTCAACAGATGGTCTCATTGGTTTATAGGGTTGAAGAATGCCTTCATCAACCATTGTTTGATCAACAAAGGTTTCAGACTTAGTCCTAAAAAGACTGTGTTCGAAAGGTAGGTCGAACTGAATATCTTAAATGATATTGAGGTTTTTAGGAAGAGAATTCACCCTTGAAGGTGGGCTATTGCTTCATTGTCTTTCAACTAAACTTATCCTTCTTAGTATCCTTTCAGGATTTTCTAAAATTTTAGGTGGGCCTGGATCAAGATTGGCTCGAGTATAAATTCTTTTTTGAGCTAGATCATTAAAAATAAAAAACAACCTCTAATCCTTTATTTCCAATGTCTTGATCATTATATTTCTCGAAATAAGGATGCAAAAACTAGGGAAATAATCCTATGATGATGAAATAAAGGATTATTTTTTAAGTTCCCCAATATGGTCACCACTATATTAGCAATTAGTAATTTTATGAGGTTGCAGAAGAAAATCATCAAGGCAGCCACAAACCAGCTTTAGAAGTTGGGATCTAGCCCTGCCAACTTTAGGGAGGGCTCTCTCTGTAAAATTTAACTTAATTGGATTGAATATTAGGCTAGTTATGAAATTTTGAGGTTTGATTTGTATTTGAATGGTTGGTTGGTAACTAGATTACCATTGGGCTATGCAGTTTGTTACATAAAACACAGATTGACAACAATATCTATAGATAGATCTCACAGGGCAGGGTAGCCAAACCGAATGGATTCTTTAGGGTCTGTGAAATGGAGAAGAAGAACAGATTTAAGGTACACTTCAAATATAGAGCATTATCACCTGAATTCTATATTTAAGAATCAGAAGAAAACATTGAAATTATTCGTCGCTGGGTGCAGAGTGTAGACTTAAACAAATTATGTCCTTTATTTATCTATTGAATAATTCAGATTTGGAAAACAAATATGTGCTATAAACAGAGAAATATAAACACAAAAGACAGATAAATGCACTTCACCATCAACTTGACACAAGAATCCTGTGAAATAGCTTCTATATTACTGGCAATTTGCTAATGCTTCAAAAAAATATACAATAGTGTCCTTCGTACAAAAACCAACCCTTGATACTTCTGAAAATGAAGTATTTATACTTAATTTACGAAAATATCCTGTCAAACTGACTAGGATGCATCTACAAAATAATAGAACTGAATCAAGCTAACTTATTACAATGATATCAGGAAAATTCAAACTGTCTGAAGTGTTGGAAATGAAATGGTGGAATAGTTGGATTTCTGGTGCTGAAATTCTGCATGTGCTGTACCACTGAGCTGTGCCACCGAAACTACCTTTTACTCCAGTAACTCACAGATTTTATCCCAACGTTGTTCACTCAGGATATTCATCTTCATCAACTTTCTGTACACTTCGTCAACTTTAGTATACTTGGAAAATGTCAGTCGGGTGATGAACAAATTTGGAATTGCATATTGAATGTTGAGATCACATGACAATGCTTCCAGGAATGCCTTTCCTGTCATACTGAGTCTTTCGGTTGTAGCCTTTGAACTATCTCTTGCCTTGGTCAAAATCTGTTGTCTGTAATCTAACCACATGTTGATCTTGTTGTTAATCACTAACAGGTTTGGAAGTATTTTCTTGTAGAGAGGCTCCATCTTGACAAAGAACTTTTGTATACCTACGTTCATAATTCATCCCTTCTCTTCAATTTGTCTCATAATATTTCTTTTAGTCTGCACTTTCCTGACTTCCAAAATCATTTAAGTCTTGTCTTCAATTTCCCACTCTTCCAATTCTTGAATATTTTTGGAGTTTAGAAATTCGATAAGCTCAGTGGCTTCAATTGGTTTATATCCCCGTTGTTTTATGACCTGCTTAATGGATTCATTGGACCGTTCAATCAGCTCCTTTTGCTCAAAAATAATTTGGATTGAAGGCCAGATATCCTCCATGTCTTCATTGATCCTTTTCTAGATATTTTCCTTCACCTATGCCAATTTATTGCCCATGGCATAGTCATTTTCCATTTTGTGCAATCTTTGGGAAAATGTTTAGGACTTCTGTGTTTTTGTCATGTAGGCATTTTCAAACCTAGTACTCTGTTCGAGTAGAATCTTTACCTCCAACTTCAGTGTCTTTAGCTCTTCTTCCTGTATAGACATGTTTTCCATAGATTGAGCTAACTTAACTCAATCATCAACAACTGATATAGGAAGAACGGTAGAAGATGATGTTCCTATTGTCATGGTTGTTGTAGGGACACCTGTTTGTAGTAGAGAATCAATGGGAACTACAACAAGAGGAACAACTACATGTTGTGAACTCTGTTCCTTTTCTTTCATTAGTTTGTCCATTTTTGCTTCCATTGCTTTGATCTGTTCCTTTTGTAGCTTTGTATCTCCAATTTATTTGTCCTGGGGGTCTTTTGTTGTTGGCAGCTTCAATTTCTTCTTTAAGGCTGCAATGTTAACATTTTTCTTTTTTATTATATCCTCCATGGATTTTGAATTATCTAGATCAAAGCTTGCTTTGATCACCATTTCCTCAAAATATTTGATTCTGGTGTCTTTGGAAAGTGAGGACACTTTCTCCAATTTGAGTTGAGATTGCACATTGTTTAAAGTAAGTTGTAGTTTAGAGGCAGTAATAGTAGTCTTTGTAAAAGTATAATATACCATCTCTCTTGCCTGCCTGTGCATGTCTACTTGGTCCAAAGTATGGAAATCCTTTGCCTCAAATTCAAAAGTGGTTTGTTTGAAATCTGCTGATGATTTTGGTTGAGGGACCAGGGCCTACAAGAATTCCATATACATCCTTCCCTTCTCTGTATCATATGATGATATGAGTTTGTGCTAGTTGGAGGAAGATTGTTTCTTGAATTGAGATGATACGTTTTCATGAATGGATTCATTCCTCTATTTAATTTCCTTGTATCTCTCAAAAATTTCCAATTGCCTCTGCTTTTTGGATGTTTATGATGTTGGAGGGATAGTAGATGGAATCTCTTTAGTAGTGGAGGATGATGGGGACTCTGTGGTACCACTATCCAACTTAAAACTTTTCAAACATGAGAGCACAATAGTGCCTTGTGTGTCCTCCATTGGTGGGAAGTCTATTTTAGCCTTCTTAGTGTATATTTTCAATTCTTTGTTTGACACTTCTGTGACCGATGGAGAATCATCCTCTCTGGGTCTCTTTTCTATCTTTTCTTTGGGTATGGGAGTCTCTGAAGCTAACCTGGAAAGTATCTGTTGCTCGGCCTCCTACAAAGTATTTTCTACCCGAGTGTGTTGGTTCATATAGTTTTCTATTTCTGATCTCTGAGTATGCACATAGGGTATGGATTTTTGTTCCACTCTTATCTTGGAAATCACCCCAAACATGTCATAATACCAAGTGAAACTGAGAGGGAATTCCATTTGTTTCAACAGGAGGTTTGCTTCCTCTCCTATTGCTCTATTGTTGTAGATGAAAGATCCTATATGTGTTTTGATTCGGAATTGGGATTTCTTCTTGGCTGCCATGAAATGGATATTGTTAGAATGAATTATCTGCCTGATGTACTCCAAGGAAAATATTCTCATTGGAAAATAATTTGGTAGTTTATATGGTGGAAGCTCTGAATCATACATTATAATTTCTATGAATGACTGGTAAATATACCAGTCTCCTGTTTTGACTTGTTCACTGAGCTACAAAACCTTATGAATGTCTTCACTAATCCTCGGAACCTGTTGACCACTTAGCAAACAAGTTGTTGGATACACAAACTGGTCTATGAACTCTGAGAAGCTGAATTCCTATGATTGTCTCCTGACTAAGGAAGTAAAAAAAACAACACACTGAGGCTCTCCTCTTTTATTGAGCTTCTGCACTCAGAATGGAAAATTATCTGTTTGAAAAAACGTAAACATATACATGAGAATTGATGAATATTTGAACATTCCTTCAGTTAAAAACTGAAGGAATTGTTAATGAATTACATTTTCTAGGAAGTGACCATAGTGAAAGGTGACTGATGGTCCTTCTTATAAAGAAAGAGAGGTGACTAATGATCCTTCTTATAAAGAAAGAGAGGTGACTGATGGTCCTTCTTCTAAAGAAAGAGTGGATAGAAAGCCTATAATAGGCTCATTTACCCACTCATCTGAATAGTAACCAAGAATGGTGACAAGATAGAGATAATCTATCTTGTCCTTTGAGGGAAATGGGGGATTCTTCTTAGGGAGTTGAGAGTCTTCAGGGACTAAGATTTCAAAAATGGCAGCTCTCTTAGGGAAGGTTAATTTTATGGTAAATTTCTTTGAGAGCTTCAAAGGAGAAAGGGGAGAGGGAATCACAATGGGGAACCTGCAACATTTGATTTATGCTATCAGCTGTGATGGTGAAGAGAATTTCACCATTTGGGGAGATAATTGCCCTCTTGCTTGAAAGGTAAGAGGCTTGGAATCTTAGAAAGAATTATAGAAAACGATAAGATTGGGGCACAACAAACAGAGGAAGTCTGGATTGCCAGAGGTGTATCTCATCAGATTGATTAAGGAAATTATTCCGAAACTAGTAGCATAATTCGAAGAGGTCGAATTCACATTGTGTTTCGGTAATATTGTAGTCTCTGTTTGCAAGTGGAATATGGTCTAAGTTGATGGGGGAGTGAGCATGGGATTGACTACAGGGGCGGCTTTGGGTTCCATTGGAGTTGCAGAATGAGCAGAGGAAGGGTGTAACAGAAGGAATTGGTAATGTGTTCGATAATTGGCAGGAACTGAGAGTGGCAGACCTCTGTGAATTGACAAAAAACAGCAATGGAAATTCATTTGTGAGATAAGGGCACAATAGAGGAAAGAACGAGGTTCTTGAGGTAAATAGAGAAAATGTATGATTTCAGGTGAGAGTTTGATTTTTATTAGTTGCAAACAAGCCTTAACCGTTGGATTAACGGTCTTATCAAGGAATTAGTTTTTGCAATGGACGCGACAAACAGAAATAAAATTTATGGAGGGTACAACAGTTGCGAATGTGGCAGTTGGGGATTGGTGGGTGACTGACATGGGACCATTGGCAGGAGCGACGAGAGTAAGGGATCGTGGTGAGATGTGAGTGTGAGTTGCGATGGGACGTAAGGGGGCGGTAAACCGCTTTTTGCACCCCCCCGCCGTTAAACATTATCACTTCGAGGGGGTCCGAAATCCATCGTGGGCCATTAGATCAATGCAATGGGTAATCATAGGGTCATGAACAAGGCGGGGTTTAACACCAGTTGATCCCACAATATGTTTCGGGCGCATAAATTATAACCTAAGGCCCAAACTTTAGATAGTGAACCACTTCAGACTTATTACATCAAAAACCTTTATTTTCATATCGTAATGATATTCTAGAGAAAATTAGGGTGCGTTTGAGCATGCAAATCCTTTCAATTTTTTCATTCTAAGAGATAAAATATATTTATTTCATCTTACTAAACTAATATAATCAACTAAATTAATCCAGATTAAATAGTTGGATTAACTTTATTCACCTATTCTACTTATATAATATTTACCAAGATTACACTGTTTGGCTAAGTTATTCACTCTAAACTAATTAACATAAATTGAAATTAGCTTGAACATGATTAAACTGTATGTTTCAAGCAGAAAGGGGTTGTGGCATTTTAAACAAGTTGCACACAATTTCATAAATGTATTCTTTACAAATCCAGAAGGTTGGTATTGGAACTTAAGCTAGCATCACATTCACATTTATTCATTCATTTTTTTGTGGGATTCATTTATCATTTATGAAGAAACTCCCATTGTGTCCCTCTGCTCATGAAGAGGGACACAATGGGAGTTTCTTCATGAAGGGAAAGCATGTAGGGTTCACTGTAGAGGTCCTACAGGATCAAGGAAAGTGGAGTACAGGGACAGTGACAAAATGTTGTGTAACAGTGTGTTTGCTTGCATCTCCTCTAAGGTTGCGAGATCTCTCTCTCTTATTTGATAGGCCATATCAATATCGAATCCTTCTAGGAACTGTATCAAGGCCAGGCCCGGGGGTGGTTTAATGGCAATAGGGATTTCATTATAAACCTTATTAAATATGTCACAGTGCTCTTCTACAGCTTCGTTAGGTCCTCTCTTAAGGTTTTTGTAATTGTTAAGGATCTGTAGAGGACTATTTTTAACTTCCTACCTAGTTAGGAAAGATTGGTGAAAAACAACAAGGTCAGTTATATTACCTACTGCTAATTTTTTGAAACACTTTCTGACTTCTCCACCTAATCTCTGGGAAAAAAGCCTCAGTTTTACATCATTCTCATCTACTTTGTGAAGATCAAAGAAGTCATTCGTCCTATCTATGTGTTCTTGTGCAGTAATATGAATAGTACCATCAAACTGGGGTATCCTAATCTGATACTTTTGGGGCATATTATGTAATTGTGCAGGTAAAACCAGGGGTGCATAATGAGTAGTCATGATATTTGGTCTTAAGGGAGGAGTAGATATAGGATTTGTGGCAACTGATTGAGTTACTACTTGTGATACTACTGGATGACTAGTAGAAATTATAGAAGAGGTAGGGCCCACTGATGTTTGATGAACTGATTGGCAAGATGAAGGGGATGTTGCAATGGTAAGAGCAGAAAGCTCAATAGACTACTGTGTGTAAGCTTGGTGTACAACCTGATCAAGGGCTGAAATAAGATCTTGCAGTTTGTCGAACTCCCAAAGGGCTTACTGGTCCAAATCAGGTTCAATAGATGGTCTTATTGGTTTATAGGGTTGAAGAATGTCTTCATCAACCATTGTTTGATCAACAAAGGTTTCAAACTTAGTCCTAAAAAGAATGTGTTCGAAAGGTAGGTCGAACTGAATATCTTGAATGATATTGAGGTTTTTAGGAAGAGAATTCACCCTTGAAGGGGGGCTATTGCTTCCTTGGCTTTTAGCTAAACTTCTCCTTCTTAGTATCCTTTCAGGATTGTCTAAAATTTCAGGTGGGCCTAGATCAAGATTGGCTCGAGTATAAATTCTTTTTGAGCTAGATCATTAAAAATAAAAAACAACCTCTAATCCTTTATTTCGAATGTCTTGATCATTAGATTTCTTGAAATAAGGATGCAAAAACTAGGGAAATAATATTATGATGATGAAAGAAAGGATTATTTTTTAAGTTCCCCAATATGGTCACCACTAAGTTAGCACTTAGTAATTTTCTGAGGTTGCAGAAGAAAATCACCAAGGCAGCCACAGACCAACTTTGGAAGCTGGGATCTAGCCTTGCCAGCTTCAGGGAGGGATCTCTCTATAAAACTTAACTTAATTGGATTGAATATTAGGCTAGTTATGAAATTTTCAGGTTTGATTTATATTTGCATGGTTGGTTGATAACTAGATTACCATTGGGCTATGCAGTTTGTTACATAAAATACGGATTGACAATAATATCTATAGATAGATCTCACAGGGCAAGGTAGCCAAACCGAATGGATTCTTTAAGGTCTATGAAATGGAGAAGAAGAACAGATTTAAGGTTCACTTCAAGTATAGAGCATTTTCACTTGAATTCTATATTTAAAGATCAGAAGAAAACATTGAAATTATTCGTAGCCAGGTGCAGAGTGTAGATTTAAACAAATTATGTCCTTTATTCATCTATTGAATAATTCAGACTTGGAAAACAAATATGTGCTATAAACAAAGAAATATAAACACAAAAGACAGATAAATGCACTTCACCATCAACTTGACACAAGAATCCTGTGAAATAGCTTCTATATTACTGGAAATCTGTTGATGCTTCAGAAAAAGATACAATAGTGTCTTTTGTAAAAAAACCAACCCTTGATACTTCTGAAGATGAAGTATTTATAATTAATTTAAGAAAATATCCTGTCAGAATGACTAGGATGTATCTACAAAATAATAGAACTAAATCAAGCTAACTTATTACAATGATATCAGGAAAATTCTAACTGTTTGAAGTGTTGGCAATGAGATGGTGTAATAGCTGGCCTTCTGGTGCTAAAACTCTGCTTGTACTGTAATAGTGAGTTGTGCCACTGAAACTACCTTTTACTCCAGTAACTCACAGAGTTTATCCCAACACTGTTCACTTGGGATATTCATCTTCATCAACTTTCTGTAGACTTTGTTGACTTTAGTATACTTGGAAAATGTCAGTCAAGTGATGAAAAGATTTGGAATTGCATATTGAATGTTGAGATCATATGACAATGCTTCTAGGAATGCCTTTCCTGTCATACTGAGTCTTTTGGTTGTAACCTTTGAACTATCTCTTGCCTTGGTCAAAATCTGTTGTCTGTAATCTGAACACGTGTTGATCTCGTCGTTAATCACTAACAATTTTGGAAGTATTTTCTTGTAGAGAGGCTCCATCTTGGCAAAAAACTTTTGTATACCTACGTTCATAATTCGTCCCTTCTCTTCAAGCTATTTCATAAGATTTCTTTTAGTCTGCACTTTCTTGACTTCCTAAATCGTTACAGTCTTGTCTTCAATTTCCCACTCTTCCAATTCTTGACTATTTTTGGAGTTTAGAAATTTGATAAGCTCAGTGGCTTCAATTGGTTTATATCCCCGTTGTTTTCTGACCTGCTCAATGGATTCATTGGACCATTCAATCAGCTCCTTTTGCTCAGAAATAATTTGGATTGAAGGCCATATATCCTCCATGTCTTCATTGATCCTTTTCCAGAGATTTTCCTTCACCTGTGCCAATTTATTGCCCATGGCACAATCATTTTCCATTTTGCACAATCTTTTGAACAATGTTTGGGACTTTTGTGTTTTTTCCATGTAGGCATTTTCAAACCTAGTACTCTGTTTGAGTAGAATCTTTACCTCTAGCTTTAGTTTCTTTAGCTCTTCTTCCTATATAGACATGTTTTCCAAAGATTGAGCTAATTTAACTCAATCATCAACAACTGATATAGGAAGAACGGTCGAAGATGATGTTCCTACTGTCTTGGTTGTTGTAGGGGCACCTGTTTGTAGTAGAGATGCAATGGGAACTGCATCAAGAGGAACAACTACATGTTGTGAACTCTGTTCCTTTTCTTTCATTAGTTTATCCATTTCTTATTCCATTGCTTTGATCTATTCCTTTTGTACCTCTGTCTCTCCAAGTCCTTTGTCCTGGGGGTTGTCTGTTGTTGGCAACTTCAATTACTTCTTTAACGTTGCAATGTCAACATTTTTCTTTTTTATTATCTCCTCCATGGATTTTGAATTATCTAGATCAAAGACTGCTTTGATCACCATTTCCTCCAAATATTTGATTCTAGTGTCTTTGGCAAGTGAGGACACTTTCTCCAATTTGAGTTAAGATTGCACATTGTTTAAAGTAAGTTGTAGTTTAGAGGCAGTAATAGCAGTATGTGTAAAAGTATAATATACCATCTCTCCTACATGCCTGTGCATGTCTTTTTGGTCCAAAGTATGGACATCCTTTGCCTCAATTTCTAAAGTGGTTTGTTTGAAATCTGCTGCTGGTTTTGGTTGAGGGACCAGGGCCTACAAGAATTTCATATACATCCTTCCCTTCTCTGTATCATATGATGATATGAGTCTGTGCTGGTTGGAGGAAGATTGTTTCCTGAATTGAGATGACATGTTTTCATGAATGGATTCATTCCTCTATTTAATATCCTTGTATCTCTGAAAAATGTCCAACTTCCTCTGCTTTGTGGATGTTTATGATGTCTGAGTGATAGTAGATGGAATCTCTTTAGTAGTGGAGGATGATGGGGACTTTGTGGTACCACTGTCCAACTTAAAAGTTTTCAAACATGAGATCACAATAGTGCCTTGTGTGTCCTCCATTGTTGGGAAGTCTTTTTTAGCCTTCTTAGTGTATATTTTCAATTCTTTGGTTGACATTTCTATGACTGATGCAGAATCATTCTCTCTGGGTCTCTTTTCTATCTTTTCTCTAGGTATGGGAGTCTCTGAAGCTGTCTTGGAAAGTACCTACTCCTCGGCCTCCTGCAAAGTATTTTCTACCCAAGTGTGTTAGTTCATATAGTTTGCTATTTTTGACCTCTGAGTATGCACATAGGGTATGGATTTTTGTTCCACTCTTATCTTGGAAATCACCCCAAAGGGGTCATAATACCAAGTGAAACTGAGAGGGAAGTCCATTTGTTTCAACAAGAGGTTTGCTTCCTCTCCTGCTGCTTTACTATTGCAGATGAAATATCTTATATGTGTTTTGATTCGGAACTGAGGTTTCTTCTTGGCTGCCATGAAATGGATATTGTTAGAATGAATTATCTGCCTGATGTACTCCAAGGAAAATATTATCATTGGAAAATAATTGGGTGGTTTATATGGTGGAAGCTCTAAATCATACACACTAATTTTTGTGAATGATTGGTAAATATACCAGTCTCCTGTTTTGACCTGTTCACAGAGCTGCAAAACCTTATGAATGTCTTCACTAATCCTCGGAACCTGCTGGCCACTTAGCAAACAAGTTGTTGGATACACAAACTGGTCTATGAACTCTGAGAAGCTGAATTCCTATGATTGTCTCTTGACTAAGGAAGTCCAAAAAACAACAGACTGAGGCTCTCCTCTTTTATTGAGCTTCTGCACTCAGAATGGAAAATTATCTGTCTGAAAAAACATAAACATAGACATGAGAATTGATGAATATTTGAACATTCCTTCAGTTAAAAACTGAAGGAATTTTTAATGAATTACATTTTCTAGGAAGTGACCATAGTGACAGGTGACTGACGGTCCTTGTAAAGAAAGAGACGTGACTGATGGTCCTTCTTCTAAAGAAAGAGTGGATAGGAAGCCTATAATAGGTTCATTTACCCACTCATCTGAATAGTAACCAAGAATGGATGACAAGATAGAGATAATCTATCTTGTCCTTTGAGGGAACATAGAACAGGGAAATAGGGGATTATTCTTACAGAGTTGAGAGTCTTCAGGGAGGAAGATTTCAAAAATGGAATCTTTCTCGGGGAAGGTTAATTTATGGTAAATTTCTTTTGAGAGATTCAAGGGAGAAAGGGGAGAGGGAATCACAATGGGGAACCTGCAACATTTGATTTATGCTGTCAGCTGTGATGGTGAAGAGAATTTCACCATTTGGGGAAATAACTGCCCTCTTCCTTGAAAGGTAAGAGGCTTGGAATCTTAGAAAGAATTCTGGAAAACGATAGGATTGGGGCACAACAAACAGAGGAAGTGTGGATTTCCAGAGGTGTATCTCATCAGATTGATCAAGGAAATTATTCCGAAACCAGCAGCATAATTCGAAGAGGTCGAATTCACATTGTGTTTCGGCAATCTCATAGTCTCTGTCTGCAAGTGGAATATGGTCTAAGTTGATAGGGGGAGTGAGCATGGGATTGACTACAGGGGCAGCTTTGGGTGCCATTGCAGTTGCAGAATGAGCAGAGGAAGGGTGTAATAGAAGGAATTGGTAATATGTTCGATAATTGGCGGGAACTGAGAGTGGCAGACCTCTGTGAATTTACAAAAGACAAGCAATGGAAATGCATCTGTGAGATAAGGGCACAACAGAGGAAAGAACAATGTTCTTGAGGTAAAGAGAGAAAATGTGTGATTTCAGGTGAGAGTTTGATTTTTATTAGCTGCAAACAAGCCTTAACTGTTAGATTAACGATCTTATTAGGGAATTAATTTTTGCAATGGACGTGACAAACAAAAATAAAATTTATGGAGGGTACAACAGTTGCGAATGTGGCAGTCGGGGATTGGTGGGTGAGTGACGTGGGACCGTTGGCGGGAGTGACGAGAGTAAGGGCTCATGGTGAGATGTGAGTGTGAGTTGCGATGGGACGTAAGGGGGTGGTAAACCGGTCTTTGAACCACCCCTCCCCCCCTTTCCGTTAACGTTATCACTTCGGAGTGGTCTGAAATCTATCATGGGCCATCAGATCAATGCAATGGGTAATCGCAGGGTCGTGAACAAGGTAGGGTTTAACACCGGCTGGTCCCACAATATGTTTCGGGTGCATAAATTATAACCCAACTTCCAAACTTTAGATAGTGAACCACTTCAAACTTATTACATCAAAAAACTTTATTTTCATATTGTAATGCTATTCTAAAGAAAATGAGGGTGCATTTGAGCATGCAAATGCTTTCAATTTTTTCATTGTAAGAGATAAAGAATATTTATTTCATCTTACTAAACTAATATAATCAACTAACTTAATCCAAATTAAACAATTGGATTAACTTTATTCACCTATTCTACTTATATAATATTTGCCAAGATTACACTGCTTGGCTAAGTTATTCACTCTAAACTAATTAACATAAATTGAAATAAGCTTGAACATGATTAAACTGTATGTTTCAAGCAGAAAGGGGTTGTGGCATTTTAAACAAGTTGCACACAATTTCATAAATGTATTCTTTACAAATCCAGAAGGTTGGTATTGGCACTTAAGCTAGCACCACTTTCACATTTATTCATTCATTTTTTTGTGGGGTTCATTTATCATTGCTTTTCTTTTTTCATTTTTTATTTTATTTTATTTTTATTTTTGTATTTATACCCTCTTTTCATTTTTTAATTTTCATTTTTCTATCTTTTTGGAAATCATATAACCACTTTCACATTTATTCATTCATTTTTTTGTGGGGTTCATTTATCATTGCTTTTCATTTTTCATTTTTCATTTTCTTTTATTTTTATTTTTGTATTTATACCCTCTTTTCATTTTTTAATTTTAATTTTTCTATCTTTTTGGAAATCATTTGCAAAAAGCTATATTATTTACAATTTGAAATATTGAAAGCAAATATTTAATGATCATTTGATCCTGTAAATTGTAGGACCCTAATAGGCCAACTTAACATATAAAAATATAAAAATATGTTGAATAGGAAAAAGGGTGTTGAATTTTAAAGAGGGGTTTGGCAAGTCTTACTTCTACCCCACCTCCATTTGTCTCAACACTTTCTTTATAGAAGTCTACTAACATGGCCATATAAATTAAATGGTTGGTACAGACACATATGCATCAATCCATGATAGATATGAAAACATGTATCCCAAAATACATCCCACATTGCCTAGATTAAAAAAACACAAAATTAACAATTATATATTATTATCATAGAAAGAATTAATATATGAATTAAACATGTACATTTTAAAAAACATGTAACAGTGATTTTAATCATGGAGATTCACTCCCACTTTATTATTGAAAAAGACTTATAAATAAAAGGCTTTTAAAAATAAGCCTTATCAATAGATACCAATAATACACATGTAATATAAAATTTTCTTTAATTAAATTGAATAAATAATTAAAAAACCTTAATATATAATATACTAAAATATCTAACCATTTTAAAAAAATAAAATAACTATATCCTCTAATAATTATAAATAATTAAGTTAAAATTATAAAAAACCTATTTTAAAATAAAAACATCTCGCCTAACAAAACAAAAACATCGGCAACAAAGCAATCCGACCTATAAAAAAAAAGAATATTAAATGAGAAAAGATAATATTGAATTGGTTGAAGTCATAGTCATCGTCCAACCCCGTCCTTCTTATCATCTTCCTTATAAAGTAAATTAATCTTCTTATCGAAATGTGAAAACAAAATTCGGCAGCCATAGAGAAGACAAACTATGCCAACGCGTAAGAAAAATGGAATCTTTCCAACCACACTCTCCAATTTTATAATTTTTCTCATAAATGGTTGTAATATTTAATTTATGCTTTATAAATGCATAGTATTTTACATCATAAATACGAAGTATCTAACATCATAAGAGCTTTCTGGTTTGTTTTTTAAAGAAAACATATATTTTATTTATAATCAAAATAAAATACAAGGAGGGTAAATGCTCGTAGCATGGCATATTGGCTTAAAAAATGGTCGAGTAAAAAAAGTTAAAACTATATATATACATCATTTTGGTTAATTTCAAAACCATTATGCTAAAAACTTCTTGAAAATAGTTGAATGTTTTTAAGAAGAGTTTCAGTGTAAATCATATGTAGAAAACCTTTGCCAATGCGCTTGGAATCAATTAGTGTGGTTCATCGTCAGGACAAGTTGAGGAGTCAGAATATAGCTACGAGTTAAATAAGGAAAGCAGATCTTCCAAACGGTTAGTGTGGCCATTAATGGCTAAATTATATAATAATATTCTAATGTTAATTATGGGTCAATAGTAATATAATATATAGTCAATGTAACTCATTATATTCCTAATATATAATTAAATAGCTGAATGTATTTTTTGAGTCCTGTTATGTTAAACAAAAACACAAAAGGTTGATTATGGATAACCATGAACATAAAAATTTATGGAACGTTTTTTAAAAAACCCAAGAAATTTTCCTTGTCAAAATAGATCAAGATTGAAGTAGAGAATTGTATGTCTTGTAAAAATTATTAAAAATATAATAGCTGTAGAGAAAAAAGAAAAATGTGATCTGTCAAATATATACTTTCCAAATTGGTATTGTTGTTACATATGACAGTTGTGTAGGAAGACTAATATCCTAATTATGGCCAAGGGCATAACTAGCGGGGCGAGATGGCGCTTTCATTGCTTTCTTGGATTTCCCATTTTCCTTCATCCAATGTCAATCCTCTCTTTGAAAGCTAATCAATCGTTTGGCTTTGTTCCCTATAGATGTGAGTGAAAGATATGTGAGAAAAATACCTTAGTTTTCTAATGACATTTTGATAAAGTGGAAGTAGTGTGTAATTTTTTAGCCTGGAAGTTCCTTGCATCCATTTGATAACAACCAAAGAATATCCATATATATAAACCTTAGTGAGATGTAGATACAAGCAAGCTGCAATAATAATTTAAGAGCAAGCAACTCTGCATAATTGTTTATTGCATGTCTAATGTTGCAAGAGAATGAGAAAAAATGTGAGTCGATCAAATGGATGGTGCCTCCCATGCCTCAATTAAGGTCTTGTTGTACTGTTAAACAATACCCCATTTTAATATATTATAATTTTCCTATGAAATTTATTATATTAAAATAGGGTTCCTTTAGTTTTTTAGAAAAAACCTTTGATTTTTCTAAAAAAATGTTTTTTAAATAAAATCCTATAATCAAAGTTTAATACTTAGGATTTTTAATTAAAACCCAAGTATTAAACCTTGATTATCCAAAAAAAACCAAATTAAATAGCCCCTAAGACAAACTATACTTAGGCTTAAGTATTAAACATTATGGGTTATTTGATTAAAAACCAAAATAAAACGGATTTTTTAAGATTCCTGAAGGTTGAAGTCTTTAAAAACTCTAATACTCTGCCATACCCCGCATCGCATATCCCCTAATAAATCAGCATAATGCAAAAACCCCTCTACACCACGTATTGCAATATGCGATAAAGCCCGGACCCGGCGGGAAAATACATGAAAATACATATTAATATCGTATCCACAGCCTATCACAAAAAATTAAGGCCATACCCAGTCCCTTTGCCGCAATATGCGATAAGGCTTAAACACGCCTGGATTATTCACTGCAATTTATGTTAATACCGCATCTGAGGCTTATATTGCAATCACAAAATTCTAAAATTATGCCTCATGCTAATGTCGATTGCGATATGATCTTGATTGCCTATTGCAATATGACGTCAGCAGTGACGTCACTTCCACGTCACCTGCCATGTCAGTTCCACGTCATCTACCACGTCACCTACCATGTCACCATTCCATGTCATCCTCCACGTCATAGTGACAACACCCTGACGTCATCCCGCTTATCACAAATCACAAGTCTTTCGATCACTTCTTATAATTTGCAACGCCGATTTGGAATTGCGATAAATCCAGTATATTACGATATGCGATAAGCCCCTGACCCGATAGGATTATACACTATAATTTATAAAACCCTTGCACTGTGGCTATAGCAAATAACAAAATATCATCGTTTCACTGTCTCCTGCCCATTCTGATTGCGACTGTGATTTTATTTGAAAAGGCCCCCTTTGGGATCTTGTATGAAATACCCCTGGCCTAAACTGATTGCGATTTTTCTAAGTTTTGCCCCTGATTCTAATCCGATTGCAATTGTTTTAGGATCTGCCCCAAACTATGATTTCTGATTGCGATAAGACATAAAGTCCACCTCCTCACTCTGCATTCCTCTCCATGATGTTTGTGTCGGGATTTATCGCACTCTACGGTTTTCCTTGTTTCCTACAAAACGAGATTTGTTTCAAATACAATTCCCATATCATCACATTTATGTTTATCTTATCAATTAATGTTTTCTATGTTTAGGTTCATGACAGAGGAGGACATTGTGTTGATAAGTGGAAAATCAGTTCAAACAGAGGGACAAAAATCTGGAGAATTTGATGGAACAAACAAAGCTAATGATGACAACAAATCATTTTCAGAAATTACTACCAAAAAATTGTTTTCCTTTAAGCATTGTTGAAGGGATCTGTTTAAATTCCCTCAACGCTCTACATAATAGATTCATTAAACATTATGGGTCATTTGATTAAAAAACAAAATAAAACAGATTTTTTAAGATTCCTGAAGGTTGAAGTCTTTAAAAACTCTAATACTCTGCCATACCCCACATCGCATATCCCCTAATAAATCAGTATAATGCAAAAACCCCTCTACACCACGTATTGCAATATGCGATAAAGCCCGGACCCGGCAGGAAAATACATGCAAATACATATTAATATCGTGTCCACAGTCTATCGCAAAAAATTAAGACCATACCCACTCCCTTTGCTGCAATATGTGATAAGGCTTAGACCCGCCTGGCTTATTCATTGCAATTTATATTAATACCGCATCTGAGGCTTATATTGCAATCACAAAATTCTAAAATTATGCCTCATGCTAATGTCGATTGCGATATGATCTTGATTGCCTATTGCGATATGATGTTAGTGGTGACGTCACTTCCACGTCACCTGCCATGTCAGTTCCACGTCATCTACCACATCACCTACCATGTCACCATTCCATGTCATCCTCCACGTCATAGTGACATCACCCTGACGTCATCCCACATATCACAAATCACAAGTCTTTCAGCCACTTCTTATAATCTGCAACTCCGATTTGGAATTGCGATAAATCTTGTATATTGTGATATGCGATAAGCCCCTGACACGATAGGATTATACACTGTAATTTATAAAACCCCCGCGTCTGTGGCTATAGAAAATAACAAAAGATCATCGTTTCACTATCTCCTGTCCATTCTGATTGTGATTGTGATTTTATTTGAAAAGGCCCCCTTTGGGATCTTGTATGAAATACTCCCAATCTAAACTGATTGCGATTTTTCTGAGTTCTGCCCCTGATTCTAATCCGATTGCAATTGTTTCATGATCTACCCCAAACTATGATTTCCGATTGCGATAAGACGTAAAGTCCACCTCCTCACTCTGCATTCCTCTCCCTGATGTTTGTGTCGGGATTTATTGCACTCTACGTTTTTCCTTGTTTCCTACAAAACGAGATTTGTTTCAAATAAAATTCCCTTATCATCTCATTTATGTTTATCTTATCAATTCATATTTTCTATGTTTAGGTTCATGACAGAGGAGGACAGTTGTGTTGATAAGTGGCAAATCAGTTCAAACAGACGGACAAAAATCCAGAGAATTTGATGGAACGAACAAAGCTAATGATGACAACAAATCATTTTCAGAAATTACTACCAAAAAATTGTGTTCCTTTAAGAATTGTTGAAGGGATCTGTTTAAATTCCCTCAACGCTCTACATAATAGATTCATTTGTTTTATGCGATTTGAGCTTACTTTTTGTATGAAATATAGGTCCTAAATTTTATGAAGAAAGGCCAGAAAGTTCGCACTATTGTACTTTCACATTTTTCTCAATAGAACGACTGAAACATTGTTTAGGAATTTTCAATAAAGAATTTTGAGAAGTTGCACTTTTATACTCCTGAAATCATCTTTGTGAGAAGGAATAAACTCTTGCTATTTCTTTTATGAGCTGAGCAACGTGCATATGGTATTTCTATCTTTGTGGCTCTATTTTGTTCATAAATAAATAGTGAAATTATCTTTTCAGATTTCTTGTTACATGGGATTTCTACTCTTCTCTGCAATTCATGAATTCTTTAAGGCACTATTTTATAAAGGATTTAGAGTTGTAGATTAGAAGAGAAAACTCAGGTCTGAGGGATTATTGAGGTTTTTTCTTTTGCACTCTGAATTATGTTTTGATGGGAAGAGGTTGTACTACTACAACTCTAGTTTTAAAAGCAGAAGTTCATGCATTGTAAAACACTGTTGGAGACAAGAGCTAGAGAAATGCATTCAATAAATTGGTATTTTTAATATTATTGTTTTAAATACAAGTTTAATTGTATAATGGCAGGAATGTGTCATTTTATTCATATTTGTGCATTATTGTCGGTATGAGTAATTTGTCTCAATCATATGTTATTATTTATCTCTGCTCTTATGTGTTGAATTTTGATTTTTGAGTAACTATTTACTCATAAATCTGTCTTTTAATATCGATTTAACAAATAATGATATGTTGTGAACTATTTCCTCATATTCTTGTTTAATTATTTGAATTATTGATTTAACAATCATTATCATTTTGTGAACTACTTCCTAAATGTTATCGGTTGATTATTTCAATTAAGAGGCCTATGCATAGAATTTGTTTTGGTATTCATAATGTCAGTTAATTGAACTGCTTTATTAGCTTGATATTCATTATAAGCCAGACATATTTAAATCCCAATCATTTAAATATCTTGCTCTCATTTGGGTTAGATATTTGTCTACCTAAGTGAGATAGGACTAGGATTTAGTTCCTTTTTCTTACATTCTAGAATTAGTCTGCATTTAGATTAATTCTACATTCCTAGAAGTCCTATTTTGAGGAAAAAATTTAGATTGGTTTGGTTTTTCCACAAAAACAACTTAAGGATCATTCTTCTTGCCTAATCAGCTTGAACAATTGATCTGATGGCCCTAGCTATTAGAAATTAAGGACATATTTAGATATAATAGCAATTGGGAGAAGGTAATTGGACCTAATTGAACCAATCGAAGCCATTATCCCAAATGAAAAATAAGTTGTTTTAAGGTCTGAACTAGGTGGTTATCCCCAATGTTGTTGCAACAATTTTCGAGGCCTAAACATATTTCGCGCTAGAAGGAGGGCCTTGAATTAGTTATTTGTTTAAATTTTTTTATATCATTTTTTGACTAATCATGGCTCCTATATGCATCCCTACACTTGGTCATGCATTGAGTTCACCTAAGCCTACATGAGGCATGCCAAAGAAGCAGATCGAGTCCTTGTCACAGTTAAAGTTCGATGGTGAGAGTAATATTTCTGCTTTAAATCATATTGTTGGTTTTTTTAATAGATCTAAATCTTTTAATATTATCATTGATAATGAGATCTACAGGATTTTCACTCTCACATTCAGAGGAGAAATCCGCAAATGGTTCTTGGTGCTTCCCGAGAAGTCGATTCATTCATGGAAACAGTTTTTCTAGGTATTTCTCAAAGCACATTAAAATTACAGTTACAATAGTTTGTGTTTAGAATTAGATAATATTTACATGTATGATAGCGAATATTTATATGATTTTTATAATATATTTTGGTCATTTTGTTATAGATTTCATTTAGATGATTTTCCTTCAACTGAAGATTTAATTGAACGTTTCACTTCTCTTGTTTCTTCCCATTCTAAAAGTAATGAATCAATTAATGAAGAACAAGACACATCTAATTCATTAAGTAGTCTTCAATCACTAAACAATTTTATGGAACCCGAACTTGAAAATGTAATTGAATCACAATGTTCTTCTTTATAAATTTCAATTCTCATTTTCTCTTTGAAGATGCAATTGAAACAAATTTTAATAACGCATGCGATCAATCAGTAGTTCCAATAAAATCTAATCTCCAACAAGACTTGAATAATGAACACATCAGTTTATCTTCTTTGAAGACAACTTTAGAAAATTGAGAACATGTAACTGCAATTGAAAAAATGTCCTTAAACAAGGATTATAATACGACAAGTTGTATAGATGAGTCATTTCAACCATCATTATATTCTGGCATACATTATTTTCTTTATCCTGATGTGACTTAAAATCAGAATATCATCAATGATGATTGCCTTAATCTTTCAAATGATAACCTCCCTAATCTCTATTCTGAAAATGATACATCTATTACTCATTTAGGTTATAATTTTAATTGCAAAACCCTCTTCTTCTATATTTCTAATTTTTGTTAATTCGGATTGCATTTAATTTTCATAAGAAGAGGATAATTTATGATGATATGTTATGGTACAATGTAATGCCTTATTTATGTAATAAGGTCGAGTCATAGTTATAGTTAGTTAAAGAGTCAATAAAGCCCATATTAATAATTGTAAGTGGTTGACCCACATTTAAAGAAGGGACCACAGTTAGTTGCAAATGGGCCATGGTATTAGATAGATGGTATTAATAAGAACCATTGTATTGATCCATGGTATTGCATGTATGAATCCCATATAAAGGATAGAGACATTATCCTCGAGGAGTATCATGTCTTATTTTGTAATTGAGCCCAGCTCTATTGGAGGTTGTCCCCTCGAAGAGGCAAGTGAACATTGCTTTCCTTTTTGAATAATAAAATACTTGCTGCTATTTCTTATTTTTCTGTGTTCTAGGTATATTTCTTTGCCTATTTGGTATTCTGGTGTCTTCTTGCAAGTCAAGAGCATAACAAGTGGTATCAGATCACTTTCCAAGGCCGGTGGGATCTCCATTTTTAGAAAATATTTTTTTTGACTAGAGACGTGTTCCGGCGTCTTTAAACCATGGGATCTGTCGTTGAGTGCATAAACCTTCATATTTGTGGAGGCATGCACACAGGAAATACAAGAGGTGGTCAGGCTTGTTGGACTCCCTTGTAACCCCTGTGGGTACCCCTTCGAGCAGTAGCGCATTAGACAAAACCATGCACAGACTGTCTTCGCAGTACCCTCTGGGTATATCGGAAGCCCCCTAGGCTCTCTTAAAAGCTCGCCATAGATAAATCGTCAGTCGTCTTGCTGCTACCGTACACCGAGAATAGCACTCGGGGAGATTACTCGTGCATACGATAGGGTAGTCGGATTGTACGACTAAGGGTACGGTTGAGTGCCCTGAAAGATTGGGCCGAGTACTACTGTCAGACCCTTATGTATATTGCGATCTGTAGCACCTGGCACTCCTTGAGACCATAGTTCCCTTGTCTCTCTCTAGATCATGCATCATCTTTTCCAAATCAAATCTAGCAGGTGGGGTTCTGTCGCAACTGCAATAATCATTTCCGCCATTCAGATCTCTTAGATCCGCCATTTAGATCTATTAGATCCGCCAATTAGATCTATCAAATCTACCATTCAGATCTATCCATTTGGGTTTTGTAGTAGTCGCCACAATCAGATCCACCATTCAGATCTAGCAGCAGGGGTTCGATCACTGCCACATTCCTACTCATACTCTGCAGTTGAGGGTTAGCCGACAGATCTGACTATTTGTGTGGGCCCCTATACCTAGGTGTGATTCTCGCAGGACATTGAGACCGTCCCGAGACACTTATAGGAGACTTAGCCCATAAGAATCAGGTCGACAGGCTGAGCAAGGTCATACAATTCACTTGTTAGTGTCAAAATTTCAGGTGGTCCCAAATTTTATTTTGCAGTAACGACAAGTGCACCGGATTGGTGCATGGTATAAACCAGAGCTTAAGCTATGGCCAATGAGAAGATCGACACCCTTGAACAAAAGTTGGACACATTACTAAAGACGATCCAAACCTTAGTTGACACAATGACAAAGGGCAAGTTAGGGGAAGAATCAGAGGCATATGCTTTTAATGAAAACATTGAGGGCGAGTCTAGCCATTCTCTTCACCTCTTTGGAGACCACCAACAGTCCCAGTTGCGAACACCCAAGCTGGACATGTATAAATTTGATGGCTCTCATCCAGCCACATGGCTAGCAAAAATGGAGCAATATTTCACATTGAATCACATCAAAGATGATGCGACTTAGCTAAGTGTGGGTAGCATGTACTTGGACAACGAAATATGGCAATGGTGGCAGTGGCATCAATGTTGCTATGGAAGGCCTGTGACTTGGTAGGTATTCACAAAATCCCTTACGGATCGCCTTGACCATGAATCTAATTTTTTGGGTCGTCTTACTAAGCTCTGACAGACAGGAACAATACAAGAATATATTACAGCCTTTGAAGCTTAGCCTTCTGCACAGGAGGTCTATGAGATGAGTTCTACTTGGAATGTTTTGTCAATGGTCTCAAAGAAGCCATACAAGCCCATGTCCGACTGCAAAACCCAATCTCATGGGTGGATGCTTGCAAGATAGCGCGTGAAGTAGAACGCGTGTTAGCGGCCCAGTCGACTCGTCCAAATTTCATAGCCAAGGGTTGCCCCACCTAGGCTCCAAGCACCACCCAAACATTTAAAGTTCAAAAGGTGTCACCAACATAAATGGTGGAAAGAAGAAAGAAAGGATTGTGTTACTACTGTGATGAGAAATACTCCTCGGGGCATAAATGCAAGGAACCCAAATTCTTTCAAATTGATGTTATTGATCACAGTTCATTGGAGGAATCCCCACCGTTTGAGGAACTAGAGGAGGAAGATGAGGACAACCAGTCGGACAATGCACTCCCAGATACACCTGACGAACCAGTTATCTTGCTTCACTCTTTGGCAGGGATTGCTTCTCCCCAAACTCTCAAAATCATAGGTTTTATTAAGCATTTCCTTGTATTAGTCTTGATTTATAGTGGCAGTACGCATAACTTTATCGATCAAATAGTCACTGAAGCAGTGCATTGTTTTGTCAGAGTAGTCTCTAACTTCCAGGTCCAAATTGTTGATGGGGGGACAATGAAATGTGAAGGCTGTTGTGAAAATGTCAAACTTCAAATGGGGGATTATCAGCTAAAGACCTACATGTTTGCCATGCACATGGGCGGGTGTGAAATTGTCTTGGGTGCTGAATGGCTCTGCACACTCGGCCCAATCACAATGGATTTCCAGGAGTTATATATGAGCTTTAAGTAGAACAACCACACACATACTCTCCATGGACTCTAGGTGGGTGTTCCCTCTATCATCAACCCGCATAGGATGGAAAAATTGTTAAAAAAGGGCCGCCATGGAGTTATATCCCAATTTAATGCCATCCAGGTGTTCAAACCCACTTCTCTTCATATTCATCCTAAGATGCAACAGATCTTAAACAATCATCAGCTGGTCTTTGACAAGCCTCATGAGCTTGCACCCTCGAGAGGGGAACATGATCATAACATTACTTTGGTCCCAGGGGCCCAACGACCAAATGTGTGCCCATATAGATATCTGTTTGCCCAAAAGAAAAAAATTGAAAAAATAATCAAGGAACTCTTGGAAGCAGGTGTCATTTTTCCTAGCATTAGTCCTTATTCATCGCCTGTGGTCATGGTGCTCAAGAAAGATGGGGAATGGCGTATGTGTCCAGACTTCAGGGTCCTCAACAAGTTGATGGTCAAGGATAAATTTCCCATCCCGGTTGTCGATGATTTGCTAGATGAACTAAATGGGGCTCAATTCTTTACTAAGCTTGACCTTCGTTTGGGCTATCACCAAATTCGCATGAAAGAAGTAGACATTCCAAAGACTGCTTTCCAAACTCATGAAGGCCATTATGAATTCCTGCTCATGCCATTTGGTCTTTGTAATGCCCCATCCAATTTTTAGAGCCTCGTGAACCATCTGCTAAAACCATATCTCAGAAAATTTGTCCTTGTTTTCTTTGATGACATCCTCATCTACAGCCGCACCTGGGCCACACATCTTCAGCATGTAGATCTTCTCCTGCAACTACTCAAGAAGCATAAATTATTTGTCAATATGTCCAAGTGCTCTTTTAGATTGGAAGAAGTTGAGTATTTGGGCCACATTGTGGGGCGTGAAGGTGTCAGGATGGACCCCAAAAAGATCTAGGCAATGCAGGATTGGCCTCAACCAAAGAGCTTGAAGAGCTTGAGAGGATTTTTGGCTCTCACGGGCTACTTTCACAAATTTGTTTGCAATTATGGTTGCATTGCTAGACCCCTCACTCACCTTCTCAAGAAAAATTCATTTCTATGGAATGATGAAGTGTAACAGGCATTTATAGCTCTCAAACAGGCCATGTGTTCCACTCTCATATTAGCAATACCCGACTTCACCAAATCTTTTGTGATTGAATGTGATGCTTCAGGTACGGGTATTGGGGCGGTCTTAATGCAGGAAGGTCAACTCTTGGCCTTCACTAGCCAACAACTAAGTGGGACAAATCTGGGACAATCTACCTATGAGAAGGAGATGATGGCCATCTTACATGCAGTAGATAACTGGCGACCATACTTATTGGGGTGGTGTTTCCAAATCTGCACAGACCATCGAAGCCTTAAATATTTTTTGGAGCAACACCTATCCTCGCCACAACAAAATAAATGGCTTGCCAAAATGTTGGGATATGATTATGAGATAATTTACAAGAATGGGTGTGAAAATGTCATAGTAGATGCTTTATCATGCCAATTTGAGGAGGAAAGCACCCTGCTCGCAATCTCCCTTCCCATTCCAGAATGGATTGAAGAGGTTCGCAAGGAATGGTTTTCACATCCTTTGCTCTCCAAAATCATTAATAAATTGCAGGCAGATCCAAATTTCATAGCATGCTACTCTTGGCAGGATGAGATTCTTCGATACAATGATAGAGTTTTGATATCACCAACATCCACCCTTAAAAGTCGCATTTTGTGGGAGTTGCACTATTCTCCCATTGTAGGCCATTTAGGCTTTCAAAAGACTTATGCTTGCACTCGACATTCATTCTTTTGGACAGGCATGAAAAAGGAAATTTTTAGTTTTGTAGCTGAGTGCGACGTATGTCAGCGCGTACCCAGGTACATTACATCCATTGCCCATCCCAGCCTCAATTTGGATGGAGGTTTCTACAGACTTCATTACGGGTCTTTTGAAGTCAGGCAACAAGTCAGTCATCATGGTGGTTGTGGACAGACTTTATAAGTATGCTCATTTTTGTGCCTACCCCACCCTTTTACATCGGCTTCGGTGGCTCAATCTTTCATGGACCAAATCTTCAAATTACATGGCATGCCCACTTCCATTGTGTTTGACCGTGACTCGATCTTCACCAATGACTTTTGGTAGGGAATCTTCAGGCTACAAGGTACCGAACTACAACTTAGTACTTCCTGTCATCCCCAAACTGATGGTCAAACTGAAGCAGTCAACAAATGTCTAGAGACCTACCTTAGGTGTTTCACTTCAAAAAAAGCAACATCTATGGGTACAATGGTTACCTTTAGCCGAATGGTGGTATAACATTAACTATCATGCCACCACCAAAATGACTCCATATGAATCAGTTTATGGTCAACTCCCTCCTTCACCTACTTCTTATATCCAGGGATGCTCGAATGTACAAGCAGTAAATCAAATCCTATAGAACTGCACAACCATGCTGGCCCACGTCAGAGAGAATCTCCATCAAGCTGAAAACCGCATGAAGCAATAGGTAGATCAACATTGTTCAGAACACGAATTTCAAGAAGGGGATCAGGTATTTTTGAAGCTGCAACCATATAAGAAAACATCACTCAAAGACAAGGGCTCTCAGAAATTATCTCCAAAATTCTACAGACTGTATCAAGTACTTCAGCGCATGGACGAAGTAGCCTACAATCTAGCTTTGCCACCCACGATAAAAATCCATCAAGTCTTCCATGTCTCATGCCTCAAGAAAGTGATTGGGAACCATTTCCAAATTCAAACCAGTCTACCAGAATTGGATGAAGAAGGTTCAATCTGGCTCCAACCTAAAAAGGTTCTTGACACGCGAGAACGGCACCTGCGCGGCTGCAGGATCAAGGAAGTTCTCGTCAAGTGGAAAGACACCTCCCTAGAAGATGCGACCTGGGAACCAACCACTGTACTTCAGCAGTTTCCACAGCTTTAGCCTTGAGGACAAGGCTATTTTTATGGGGGAGGGCATGTTAGGGTCCAACCCTAACCCCCTTATTTATGTAATAGGGTTGGGTCATAGTTATAGTTAAGTAAAGAGTCAATAAAGCCCATATTAATAATTGTAAGTGGTTGACCTGCATTTAAAGAAGGGACCACAGTTAGTTGCAAATGGGCCATGGTATTAGATAGATGGTATTAATAAGAACCATGGTATTGACCCATGTTATTACATGTATGAATCCTATATAAAGGATAGAAACTCCCCTCGAGGAGCATCGAGTATTATTTTGTAATTGAGCCCAGCTCTATTGGAGGTTGCCCCCTCGAAGAGGCAAGTGAACATTGCTTTCCTCTCTGAATAATAAAATACTTGCTGTTATTTCTTATTGTTCTATGTTCTGGGTATATTTCTTCGCATATTTGGTATTCTGGTATCTTCTCGCAGGTCAAGAGCATAACAGATTATCATGAAAATGAGGATAAAGAATCACATCTTATACAAACTATGCCAATTTTTAAAATTGATTTGTTTCGTGAAGATTCACATGCTTTAATTTTGTCCCCTGAACACAAACTTAGTTTTAAGAATTTTGATGAGTTAACCATGCAATTTTCTAATGTATTTCACTTTGATTTTCTTTTAGAAGTTCACATTTATAAATTTTTCAAGGGATGTCCTTTTAGTGGCAATTCATTGACTAAAATCAACGACATGTTCCAGGATTTCCTTGTAAAATTATTTTGTAATTTCAGCTTTCATAACAATTTAATTGTTTTTCCATCCTTTTATTTTATTTTCTTTTCTTTTTGCAAGGATGTTAAATATCTCAATATTGAATATCATTGAGATTTATTAAGTAAGAATGATGAATTAGTTTCTCATAATACTAAATATAAAAAACTATTTCGTTTCCAATTTAATTCGACATTCAAAAATTCATTCCAATCATTTCATCATCAGTCAAATTTAAATATTGAGAGTGTTCTTCCTTCACAACATACTTTTCCATCATCTCCTTTGGAAAGTTTTCATTCTCTAACAAATATGCATCCATTATTTTATGATCCCATTAATATTTGTTTAGGGCATGCTTTCCAAAAAAGATGGTTTACTAACAGGTTAATTGTAAATAAACTTATTTTTGTGCATAATTTTACATTTGATGTAAAAAATAGATTTTGTTTCATTTTGATTGTTTTCATTATCCGGTTACTAATGTTTGACCTGTACATACAGGTAGGTAATAAAACAAGAAAATGGTTACATTGGAAGTATGATTATACATAGTCATGTCTCCTTCATTAAAGTTAGAATTAGGAGTAGATTCACTACAAGGAAAAAGGTCATTGGTGAGGGTCATGCCTGTGACGGGCCTTTAAGGTCCATCACCAATGTCACATATGGTGACGGTCTTTAAAAAAGAGTTGTTGTAAATGTATATAGTGATGATCCCTTAAGGTTTTTCACCAAAGCCATTTTCAATGACACTTTTGGTGAGGGTCGTTAAAGGCCTGTCACTAATTCTCTCTTTGGTGAGGGTCATTAAAGGCCCATCACTAATTCTCTCTTTGGTGACACTTCTATTGACGATCTTTTATTGACCGTCACCAATGATATTTTTGTTTACCTTTGGTGATGGTCAATAAATGTCCATCATCATTGATCATTCCAATGAGTTTTTGATGACACTTCATGCTTGTGATGGGCCTCTAAGATCCGTCACCAATGTTGCATATAGTGACGGTCTTTAAAAAGTCATTGTTGTAAGTGTATATAGTGATGGTCCTTTAAGGTTTGTCACCAAAGCCATTTTCAATGACAGTTTTGGTAAGTTCGTTAAAGGCCCGTCACTAATTCTCTCTTTGGTGACACTTTTGGTGAGGGTCGTTAAAGGTCCATCACTAATTCTCTCTTTGGTGACACTTCTAGTGACGATATTTAATTGACCCTCACCATGCTCTTTTTGGTTACTTTTGGTGGCGATCAAAAAATGTTCGTCATCATTGATCATTCCAATGAGTTTCAGATGATGCTATGTACCTGTTACTATATTTTTTTGTAAGAAAATTATATATTACAGAGCAATGGAACACATAGAATATTGCATAAATATAAACACAGAAAACGCATAAAACCAGAGAGACACAGATATACGTGGTTCACCCAGTTTGGGCTACGTCCACACCTAACAGCCAGTCCTTCCTTTCTATTATCCAACAAAATGAAGAGACACAACCTACAATAGATTTGCTGTAATATCCTTTTTTTTCTCTCACAATCTCACCTCTCTGTTTCTTTCTTAGAGAATACACCTCTATTACACAGCCTCAATACAATGCCCTCATACAAAGAGAGGGGTTGCCTTCTAGGGCAAAAAACCCTAGACTAAACATAAGTTATACCATCAGATCATCCGCATAATGAACTGATCTAGGTGGATGTTGGTGGCCACCCACCTATCTCATTTGGACCCCCATAACTATCTCTTTCAATGTTTTCAGTTTCCTAAATTGTAGCATAGTTTACTATTTTTAGCAGTTTTTCGGGTCCTAAACTTCCCGAGCTGTTTTGAGGACCTAAACAACATTTTTTGGGAAATCTGGGGGCAACATGTGTCCATGGGCCATGTTACCCTTCCCAAAGTGGTAGTTCTTGGATAGATCTTTCTAATGAGCTATCTTACGTGCCAAACAGAGATCGTATGCCAAAGTTACGACCCCAGGAAATTGATGTACCAATTTACCCAAACGGAGCCCACAATTTGGCGTTTCATCTTCTAGGGTTAGGTTTTGGGATGTGAAGGGATTTCCATTGTTTCTCAACAATAAATAGGCCTTTGAGCCTCATTGTAACACAGTTCAAAGGCATGTAGCTGCCACATCTCTTCTCAGAGATAAGCTACCATCACCCTAGCTGGTTTATTTCCGTTTCTGGTTGTAAGCATATTTCAGTATTTTCCATTAATGAAATGAAGTATTATTTCCACTGCATCTTTGTGCATATGGTTATCTCTGTATTTTTTTGTGTTCCTGTTTAAATCCGGATCATGAATGGCCCAGATTGACTAGAAATTACTATACTTTTACAAGGCAATTTTACATCTATTTTTAGCTTCGGGGTTGCTACCCTTAAAAGCCCTGCCAGGGGACTGCTGGCCCCCGGACCCCCCAGCCGGGGGCGACAAGCCCCCTTGCACCCCCTCGCATGGAGGGGTGTACAAACTTTCTGGGGTATACATGTGGCTGAAATAAAGACCTCTAAATAATCATGCTCCACACCCAACAATATCCCACTTGGAGAATGATTGTAGCAACTCCATCGCTGCTTCACTTGCTGGACAATGACTTCTCTTTAGAACTAGATGTTTCTCATCTTCATCATCATCCTTGAAGGCCAATTGAGACTGAGCATATTCTTAGTTTCTCCTTGGTTACAAATTTTGTTAGCATATCTGCAGGATTCTAGCTAGTGTGTATCTTTTGCAGCTTCAACTCTCCATCTTCCAACACTGATCGTATGAAATGGTACTTGAACTGTATGTGTTTAGTCCTGGAATGAAATGCTGAGTTCTTTGCAAGATGGATGGCACTTTGGCTATCACTGTATAACATGCCCATATCATGCTTCTTACCCAATTCACCCGTAAACCTTTGTAACCAAATCATTTATTTACTAGCCTCTGTAGCAGCAACATACTCTTCTTCTATTGTTGAAAGTGCAACAACACTTTAGATTTTTGAAACCCAACTGACAGTTGTTCCACCTATAGTAAATACATATCCTATAGTGCTCCTCCTATTATCTCTATCACCTTCCATATCTGCATCAACATATCCCTGTAGAGAAATGTTTGAACCACCAAAGCATAATGCTTGATTTGTGGTACCTTTCAAATATCTGAGAATCCATTTCACTGCCATCCAATGTTCCTTTCCTGGATTGTTCATGTACCTGCTTACAACTCCCACTGCATGTGCAATATCAGGCCTTGTGCAGACCATTGCATACATTAAGCTTCCAACTGCTGATGCATATGGAACTTTAGACATATAATCCATGTCTTCTTGGGTCTTTGGGCACATTTCCTTACTAAGTTTGAAATGGCTAGCAAAAGGTGTACTAACTGGTTTTGCATTGTGCATGTTAAATCTTTTCAACACCTTTTGTATGTACTCATTCTGAGACAATGTTAATTTACGATTTTTCCTGTCTCTAGTTATTCTCATACCAAGGATTTGTTTTGCAGCTCCCAAATCCTTCATTGCAAATGAATTTGCCAATTTTCTTTTGAGCACATTTATTTCCTGCATGTTAGATCCTGCAACAAGCATGTCATCTACATACAATAACAATATAATATAGCTGCCATCATTTTGCTTTTTCAGATAAACACAATGATCAGAGTGACATCTAGTATAACCTTGTTCAGACATAAACTTGTCAAATTTTAGATACCACTGCCTTGGAGCCTATTTTAAGCCATACAAGCTCTTCTTCAACCTGCACACTAGTTTCTCCTTCCCTTTTACCTCACATCCTTGTGGTTGTTGCATATATATCTCTTCCTCCAAATCCCCATGGAGAAAGGCTGTTTTTACATCTAACTGCTCAAGATGCAAATCTTCAACTACTACTAGACCTAAAATAGTTCTAATTGAAGTCATTTTAACAATAGGAGAAAATATTTCATCAAAATCAATACCTTTCTTCTATGCAAACCCCTTAACCACAAGTCTAGCTTTGTGCCTCTATTTTCCTCCATCTTCTTCCTTCATCCTGTAAACCGATTTATTCTACAATGTAGTTTTACCTGCAAGCAACCTCACTAAGTCCCAAGTCTAGTTATGTATTAAGTAGTCCATCTCTTCTTCCATGGCTAGCTCCCACTTCTTCCTGCTTTCAACCTACATTGCTTCTTCATAACATTCGGGTTCACCAGAATCAGTCAATAATAAATAATATAATGAAGGAGAATATCGTTCAGGGGGTATGCTTATCCTGGTAGATCTTCTAACACCACTTTCAAGTGTTTAGGGTGCCAGTTTCTATTGTGGTGGTTGCTATTGTTGTGGTTGTTGATTATTATGATTTTCAAGCACCTTTACTTTTTCAGTGATCTCATCAAGAACTATGTATTCCTTGGTTTCTTTTTCTTTCTTCTTTTCTTGCAACTGATTCTTATACAAGACCTTTTCATTGAATATTACATCTCTGCTCCTAATGATTTTGTGATTTTCATAATCATCTAAGCAATAACCAAAATCATTAACACCATATCCAATAAAGATACATTTCTTTGATTTTTCCTCAAGCTTTGTTATGTTTTCTTTATTACTATGGACAAAGGCCTCACAACCAAAAGGCTTTAAAAAAAAGTAGTTTATCATTTTACATGTCCATGCTTCCTCTAGAACACCACCATCCAAGGAACTTGAAGGCCCTCTATTTATTAGATAAATAACAATATCTACAGCATCTACCGAAAATTGTAAAGGCAATCTTGCATGCAATCTCATGCACCTTGCACGCTCCATGATTGTTCTGTTCATCCTTTCTGACACACCATTTTCTTGTGGTGTTCTTGGAATTATATTCTCTTTGCGAATTCCATGCTCTAAAAAGTACCTATCAAACTATTTGCTGCAATATTCACCTCCATTGTTTGATCTGAGACACTTCAATTTATTTCCTGTCTCAATCTCAACCAAAGCTTTCCATTTCTTGAAAGTATCAAATACATCATATTTATTCTTAATATAATAAATCCAAGTTTTTCTAGTTGCATCATCAATAACAGTAACATAATAACGAGAGCCACTGAGAGATGATACCTGAGCAGGTCCCCATACATTGTATGCACAAGCTCTAATTTTTCACTCTTCTTTACTTTCCCAACTCTCAGAAATCTGACTCTCTTCTGTTTTCCATAAATGCAATTCTCACAGAAGCCCAAATCAACATACTTCAAACCCGACAAGAATTTCCTTGAGTGAAGAATCTTCATCCCCTTCTCATTCATGTGTCCGTGCCTATGATGCCATAATGTTGCATCTGCTCCTTTGGAAGTTAAAGCATTAACAGAGTTAGAAATACCATTACATAAATACAATGTACCAAACTTTTTGCCTTTTTCTATTACCGGGGCTCCTTTGGTGACCTTCCAAGCTTTATCTGAGAAAGTTTTCGCACAACCTTCACCGCCTAACTGCCCTATTGAAATCAGATTTTTCTTCAGATCTGGAACATGCCTTACCTCCTTTAGTAGCCATTGGTTTCCATTTTTCTATTTTACAAGAACCTTACCCATTCCAACAATTTTACAGGGTTTATCATCACCCAAACAAACTTGTCCAAAATCTCCTTGAACATAGTCATGAAAATATTTCTTATCAGGTGTGGCATGGAATGAAGCCCCTGAATCTACCACTGAGCAATCAATAATATTTTCAAAAGAAAGAATCAAAGCATCTTGTAACACCTCACTTGTCACATTTGCTTCATGATTGTTTTCTTGTTAAGCATCTCCTTCTTTTCCCTTCCGAGATCTACATTGTTTCTTTAGGTGTCCTTTCTTTCCGCATTTCTAGCACACTATCCCCGATCTAGACTTGGATCTGCCTTTCCTTGATTTACTGTGATATCCTAAGCTCTTTCCTCTTTCCATTTTTCTTCCCCTAGACTATGCAATTAAAGCATTACCCGATGTCTCACTGGATATGTTCTGTCGCATTTCCTCGCTAAGGATAGCACCGACAACATCATCAAAATTTAAAGTGCTAGATCCAGAAACAGAGTTACTAATGGCCATTACTAAACCATTCCAACTTTTCGGCAATGAGCACAAGAATAATAGAGCTCTAACTTCATCATCAAAGTTTACCCCTACAAAACTTAACTGACTTGTAATAGTATTAAAATCATTTAAATGGTCTGCAACATATCCACCTTTCGACATATTCATATTAAATAACTGTTTCATAAGAAATACCCTATTTGAGGTAGAGGGTTTTTCATACAGTTTCACCAATGCCTTAATAAAACCCTCTGTCATTGTTTCCTTCGAAATTTTGAAGGCGACCGATGTTGTGAGGCACAACCATACTATTCTGAGTGCCTTTGTATCAAGAAGGTTCCATTCTTCATCTGTCATACCCATAGACATCTTTGTTTTTCTGCCCAATGGTAGACACAGATCTTTCTGATACAGATAAGCTTCCATCTGCATCTTCCATAGCGAGAAGTTTTAGCCGTTAAATTTCTTGACCCTAAACTTACCATCTTTTGCCATTGCTCCCACTTGAACTAGGAACCCTTCTTTCCTACGAGTTTATCAGCCAAATAGACCTTCGGCTCTGATACCAGTTGTTAGAAAATTATATATTACAGAACAATGGAACACATAGAATATTGCATAAATATAAACATAGAAAATGCATAAAACCAAAGAGACACAGATATACGTGGTTCACCTAATTTGGGTTACGACCACCCCGAATAGCCAGTCCTTCCTTTCTATTATCTAGCAAAATGAAGAGACACAACCTACAACAGATTCACTGTAATATCCTCAGTTTTCTCTCACAATCTCACCTCTTTGTTTCTCACTCAGAGAATACACATCTATTTCATAGCCTCAATAAAATGCCCTCATACAAAGAGAGGGGTTGCCTTCTAGGGAAAAAAACCCTAAACTAAACATAAGTTCTACCATCAGATCATCTGCCTAATGAACAACCCAAATTGACTAGAAATTACTATACTTTTACAAGGCAATTTTACATCTGCTTTTAGCTTGAGGGGTGCTGGCCCTCGGACCCCTCATTTGGGGGGATCGGCCCTCCCGAACCCCCGTGGGGGGGGACAAGTCCCCCCTGTACTCCCCCACGTGGAGGGGTGTATAAACTTCCTGGGGTTTACATCCGGCTGAAACAAAGACCACTAAATAATCATGCTCCACACCCAACAACTTTTTTTTATGGGGTAAGGATATCTCAGAAATCTCGTTAATCCTATCTGGATCAATATGGATTCCAGATTTAGACACTATGAATCTAAGAAGCTTTCATTCACTTAATGCAAAAAAGGACTTTTTTGGATTAAGTGAGATCCCATATTTTTGACATCACTGAAATATCTTCTTTAAATATCTGAGGTGACTACTACATTTTTTAGAATACACTGTTATGTCATCTAAGTAAATCACCAGTGACTTATTTACTGATCCTTTAAATGCAATATCCATGGCCCTTTGAAATGTGGCACCAACATTAATTAGTCCAAATGGTATCTTTTTATGTGCATACATGCCCCATTTTCTTCTGAATGTCCTCTTCAATTGATCATCCGGATGGACTAAAATTTGGTTATATCTAGAGAAGCCATCTAAAAAGGACATCAATTCAGACCCTACAACTAACTGTAATATTTGTTCCATAGGGGGTAGTGGAAAATTCTCCTTTTGCAGGATTTATTGAGATTTCGAAAGTCAATACAAATCTGGATGTCTCCGTTTTTCTTTCTAACCGGTACCAGGTTGGAAACCCATCTAGAATGTTGAACAAGAAAAATAATTTTAGCTTTCAGTAATTTGTTCAGTTCATACTTAATCTGGTTTTCTAAATTAGGATGGATTTTCCTCAGCTTCTGCTAGACTAGTTTTTCGTCAGTGATCATTGGAATTGTATGCTGTATGTTTGAAGTGTCGTAGAGTTTTAGGTCATCGTAATTCCAGGCAAAGACATTTTTATATTGTTTCAAGAGTCGAATGAACACTTATTTTTCCTTGGGAGTTAGACCAAGACCTAAGTTGATATTCTGTGGCTTTATGTCAATTCCTAGATTCACTAATTCATATCTCAGAGTTGAACTCTGAAGTTTTGAATTGGTGGACTTTTTGAATCTGTCCTTTAAATCATACAGGTCTTCCAATTTCACTACAGATTTGGGTATAGCATTATTGGTGCTTCCTTATTGTAATTGCTTGTCATGTTGGTATTCATCAATTATCTAATTATTGTAAGAGCCTTCTAAAGTCCGAATCACTTACAATATCAGGGTCATCGTTAAAAACTCTCAAGTTGGTAACATTATCAGGGATGGAGGGTCTAAAGATCAATTCAATTGAGAATCTGTCTAGACTATAGTATTCTGAGGAAATGAGATTGGAAGCTACATTATCCAGGAGGTCAGCACTAGCATTTTGGAGTCTGGGAATAGATGAAATATTGAATGCTATAAAATGTGAAGTCAGGTCTTGTACTAACGATTGATAATGCTTTAGGTGACCTGATATACAATGTATAGTATTTCGTACCTACTTAATAACGATATCAAAATCCCCAAAGACTTGTAGATATTTGATGTTAAGTCCGATTGCCTTGTATAACCCTTGAACTAGAGCTTCATACTCCACAGTATTATTTGTGCAATCGAACTCAAGTCTACAGGTTAGCATGGTTTTCTCTCCTTCTAGACTAATTAATATACAACCTTCTTCTGCTCCATCATTAGACTTAGAACTGTCAAAAAGTAATTTCCAAAACAAAGATTTATTTACGGGCCTATCTACAAAATTAATGCATTTAGAAGTATCCATTCGAGAGAAATTTTTTATCTGAGATAAGACT
This sequence comes from Pinus taeda, assembly GCA_000404065.3. Lineage (NCBI taxonomy): Eukaryota > Viridiplantae > Streptophyta > Pinopsida > Pinales > Pinaceae > Pinus > Pinus taeda. The sequence continues at coordinate 185,086 of APFE031702941.1, forward strand.
GAATTCTCTAAAAAAGGTGAAGTATGAGCATTGAAATTCCCTAGGAATGAATTAACAGAATATTTTCCAATTATATTATTACTGTACGCTATAGGTTCATTTTCTCCTTCTAACTCCGTCACTATGTATCTTTGGTGTCTTTCTCGCTCAACCTTTATTTGATTTGGTTTACCATTGTGAGGGAGCCACATGTGTGACCAGTCGGTTGAAAAGTAACCATGAAGCTTTTCTTACCAATCCCTACTAAGAATTAATCCATAAAACTCAGGATTATCTGCAACAAGTATATCAATGACTTGACATACCTTTGGACTCGATGAAAGCCTTATGGTCACTTGATTGAGTTCGCCAATAACTTCAACTTGAGACTGATCTAGTTGCACTATGCGTACTACAGACTTTTGAGGTTGGACATTTACCTTTGCACAAACTGTCTTAGGAAAAATATTAGATGAAGCACTAGAGTCTACCAAATAGCTATGCAAATTTTTATTGAAAACTTCAAAGGTAAGGAGGAATGGAGGAGTATGGGATTTTGACCTTCCTCCAATTAAATCAATGTCATTTGGATCGACTTTATTTGACATACTAGTTAGAGGTCTTCCCATTTCATTAGTAGCTTGTGAGATTACAACGGAAGGTAGAGGCACAATCGGTATTGCATGTAGTTCTTTTAAAACTAGTTTCTGTTGATGCTTTAATTTACTCAGCTCATGAAAAGTAATGTTGGCCCTAGTCTTCTTCATTTCCTCAACAATATTATATTCCATTTCATCAGAAATGATAAGTGTTTTAGATGGGGTTGTTGAACTAGGTTTGTCTGAGTAGCCTTTAGTGAGGATTTCTTACCTGTGATTTTATCTTTAGAAGCTGGGCTTGGGTTTCTCTGTTTAGAACTAGATTGTGGAGGATCAAGTTGATTTCTACTTCTGGTAGTCACTGGAAATGCATCTTGATCTTCTTCATCTGGAAGAATGAAGTCCCACATTCCTTGTAGTTCTACAACCTCATCATCATCAGTATGTTCCTCATCAAAACTTTCTCTTCTTCCCCTTCCAATTCTACATTTATTATAGCATTGGGAGGCTTTAGATTGGTTGAAGGATTCTTCCTAAAAGGTTTGAAAGATTTCTTGGAAGAGGTTTCTGTGACTTGTTTCTTAATATAAACCATTTCATTGGACATGGTTTTTAAAAATTTCTGTAACCCTTCCAAGTCGAATGGGTACTTTGATTGTTTTTTCTTATGGTCATCTCTAAAAGAAACCTTTTTAGATTTTCTTTCATCTACAACGTTTTTATTTTCTAAAGCGAAGATACGTTTTTCCACCGCTTTGCTTCTTTCATGTTTTTAGCCAATGTTGGCTTAGCAGCCCTATCTACAAAGGTTTCTATATTCGAAGGTAAGGCAGATATATACCATTCACTTCGAACCTCTTCATTAGGTTTAGATGTGGTAGGAATCTTATTTAAGAGTTTATTAAATCACGAGTTGAAATCTTTGATAAGTTTTCTTGATTCGGTTTTAAGATTTGAGAGATCATTGATTAATGTCGCTGTAGACCTATCATCACCGAATTTACTCAAGAATTGCTCTTGGAAAATGTTCCAACTAGTAATGGATCCTAATGGTAATGAAAAATACCAGGACCTAGCTGCCCCTTGTAAGGTATATGGGAAAAGCGTAAAAAGAATGTCTTCAGTAAATTCATTTAAGTTTATTGACAACATAAAGTTGTTTATGTGTTCTTTTGCCAGTATGCCTGCATCTGGGTCAAACTTTGGGAGCCATTTTCCAGGATGAGCTGGCAAATGACTCAAGGGTGGAGGCATTGTGACTTCCCCTGGATTGTTCCATGGTCTCTGTGCCATTGTTGAGATACTAAGAGAGGAAAGCACAGATGAAGTTACAAGTGATTGGGAAGATGATGTTGAAGTTCCAGTACCCTGTTGAACATTGATATGGAGTTGTGGGGTGGATGGTTGACTTTGTAATGGATTAGATGAAATGGATGATGATGATGAAAGAGTCTCAATATCAGACCCTTCCGGTGTCTTCCTTGCTCTTTTTCTTTTAGGAAGAGGAAATTCTATGGGTTCAATACCAAGATTTTCACTCTGTAATTTGGTAAGAGGACGGGAAGGAATGTATTGTGAAGTCACACTGCCTTGAGATAACTCAGATTTCTATGGTGATATTGAAAATCCTTGAAGTTTATGAATCAAAGACTAAACTTCAGGAGGTTCAATAGTGGATTTATCTGAAATGTTTAGGTTTTCAGCAAACAACGTCATCGACTACATCAACAATGTTTAAGTTTTCCTTATGCTGTGCATCCCATTCACAAATAATATTTCTTTATGAGATTCATCAATACTGGTCAATTCTACTCTTTTTCCTTCCTCTGATTTCTACCAATTCAAAAAGTCAGAAACTTTCTTAAAAACTGAATCATAATCAAGTCGTAAATCTACAACTTGATTTGTAATGTTATCAATTTTTTTGCAATGGGAATTCCATTGCGAGATCCTTTGGCAGAGTGTTTCTTCCTGTTGCATGAGTTGGTCATTGAGGGTGTTAGCACTTGAAATTTCACCTAGGATGAGATAGACAAATCTCAAGGCTACATCAAACCATTCAACCTCGTAGCTAGCCCTACGAGGCAGGAGAAGGCTCTCTCCGGTCAAACTCGGTGGATTTTTCAATAAGATGAGTTGACCAATTAGAAACACTGATTTTAGGCTAGTAAACTGATAAGGAGGGTTGATTTAAAGTTTTTGGGGTTTTTGGTGGCAATTGGAGGGAGTGCAATTCAGGGTGCGGGGATTGAGTTCAGTTTTTGCAGGTGGGTCTTTGGGGCAAGGTAGGAGTTTATGCTGATGCCTTTAGCTGAGATGGATGATCAAGGAGGAAAGAAGAGAAGCTAAAGAGGGCAAACAATGAATTTGAATCCTCTCTAGACAGTGGAAAACATAAATATTAAACAAATTTTAAAGCTGAGCATGACATGCATGAATTCAAACTTTATCACTTCATTTGTTTAATAAGCTGCAGTAAAGAAAGATATGGAACACATAAACACACTTACAATTACAATAAGAGAACACACCATCAACACAAGAGTCCACAAGAATCCCAATGATGTCTGCAAAACCCTGGTCTTCCTTTTCCTCAAATTGCAGAGATACAAGTAAAATATACAATAGGAGCTTCTCCCTCAAGAGTCCAACCATGAAAATGAGTAAGAGAAGGCATAATATATAAGATCTAACTCCTTTCCCCACCTCTAGGGGTCGAGCTCAGCTTCCTAGGAGCTGTTTTAACTAATTCCAAACTAAGCACTAGATAATAGGCAGTCAAAACAACTTGCCTCTAAAACTTAGGAAACCTATCCATGCATTAAATATTTACCATTTACATCAAGGAAACTTCTAGAAGCGTTCAAGGAGAGTAAAAGTATCTAAGTGCCATGAAAATTACACAAAAATCCATCATTTACATGCCTCAAAAGTCAACCAAGGTGAAAACAGTGTTTTGCTGGCTGAACTGGTCAAAACAGGCAAATTTCCTTGACAAGTTGCGCACATCACTCTGACTGGTCGTGCACATTAACAGCTCTGTTTGAGGGCCTTATCGTTGTCTAAATCAGGTGAAAGATAGCTCGTTGGAAAGGTCGGCGAGTCTACTTTCCAACCCCACCGGAATTTTTGAATTTGGAGATGATTTGACCCCTCAAAAGTCATTTCTCCCAAGACAGCTTTCTGCAACTCAAAATAGGGGCAAAAAGTCAAAATTTGCATGCATTTTGAGCTTTTGGAAGCCCAAATCTCCATAAAATCTGAAACCCATCCATAGGCAAGTGTATGTTTGCATGAAAATTCCAAAAATGCAAAGTTTTCCCCGTTCTGAGTTTCCCCCATGTATGGTCGCGCGCAGGGTGAGACCAGTCAAATGGCCAAAACCTGTAAAATTCCCAAAAATACCAAAAATGCCTCAAAACTCTGAAAATTTCTTGGGTTTGCTGCTAGGAGGAGGCTAAGGAGTATCATGATGAGTGAGAGAGGCCTCAGCCAGGATACGGAGCAGGTTGGTCTTCTTCCTCCCTTTGAGAGCCTCAGTCAACCTCCTTTGAAGAATCTTCATCCTTGCCTTACAAACATGCATACTTGCCCAATAATGATTCTTCATGTTCTTTAGCAACTTCTTTTCTTGGTTGGCCCTTGCCAACAGCCTCTCTAAGTGTGTATTCACTCGGATAAGCATGGATTCCCTCTCCTTGGGCAACAAGTCACCGGGCCTCCTATGGTTGATGACTCGATCACTTCGAATCCTCCACAGCTCATCCAACTCTTTCTCATCCTCAAGTTGCTTGTTGCGCTACTCAAGATAGTTTATTGTCCATTGGGCCATGTTGAGCTTCTGCTGTAACAAGCGGTTTTCCGCCTCTCTCTATCAGATGATCTCATGTAAATCTGAAGTGGGGGAGCGAGCATCAAGATCAATGATGTCAACCTATGTGTCACCGGCTCTCTCCTTCTCTACCATGGGCTATTTGCCCTCCCGTACTGCTGATGGAGAATGCGAGGCCCCTTCCACCTGGTGTGGAGATAACACTCGCTGACCTGTAAATGATGATGGCGAGAGCCCTTCCACCTGCTGTGGAGAAAGTACTCGCCGAGCTGCTGCAAATAAGGCCCTCGGGCCTTTCTGATATGTAAGCTATGGTGAGGAAGCAACATGTCTCGGAACAGTGATCTCAGGCTGATGTGAAGGACCTCCCTCCTCATAAATGGCCTCTGGCTCTGGCTGTAGTGACCCTGTAAAGAACTCATGAGAAATGAAGTTTGCCCATGGAATGCCCTGCTGACTCAACTGATGGGAAACAATGAGCTGGATGAGACCATGATGGCACAAACTCCTATACTGCTGAGCTGGGGACTGCCTCTGAAACATGGACACCATCCTCTGAATGTCCTAGAAGAAGAAAACTGGGATGTTCATCATCCTCACTCGGGTAAAGTGCATCAACAGGCGAATGTGATAAGAGAAGACCTGTGAAAATCTCCCCTCACATGTGAAGTAATGCATGATAAGCCGCATGATCGGAGCATACTCCCCCCGGAGGAATCTGAAAGGAAAGACCCCCAACAAGTGGCTCATGAATGTTGGCCTGACATATGGCTCAAAATAAACATAATCCAGCATTTTGCGCTTGGGACACACCTCACCCACATTTGGTATCCCGGTAGCCTCTGAAATCACCTCCGGAGACAACACAAAATTCACCCCTGCAAGAGTGGCCTGCCCATCATGAAGGTGTAAAACAAATAAGCGGGCCAACTCCCTATGGTGCTGAATCTGGGAAAGTCTCTCACAAAACTGAAAACATGACATATAACGGAAACAATTCACTGCCATAGGACATGCCTGCAACTCTGCCAAAGAGGTGGGCTCCTCTCTTTTATGATGACCACCTTTGCCACCCCTACGAGGCCTCCGCTGTACCTCAACCTCTGTGGAAGAAGACCAGTCATCACCTTGCTCATAGATTTCAGTGGTTGACATGGTGCTTTTGAGCAAAGTGGAGAAAATAGATAAAGTAAACTGCTACCCTTGCCTGCAAAAATGCTGAGTTGTATGCTCGATCAATTTAGCAAGCAAGAGGGCGATTTGAGAAAATTTGAAGTGGTTTTGCAGAAGATAGTTTGACTGGTCATGCACAGGCTTTGACAGGTCGCGCACAGCTTGACAGGTCGCGCCCGTTAGGAATTAACACTGCGGAGGGGCTGCTGACTGGTCACGCACCGCCCAACAGGTTGCGGACAGTCCCTGACAGGTCACGCACCTGAAAATGACCCAAATTCTCTGCAATTCGCCTCCTTTCGCCTTCTTCGCCCTCTCACTCTTCTTTGCAAACTCTTAGATGCACAATGAGGGTGTTTAGAGGGAATTTGACTCTTTATAGACCCAATTTGAAAAAATTTACTTACCAAACTGTTGAGGCCTCGAAAATCGTTGCACCAACATTGGGGGAAACCACCCGGTCCGGACCTTAGTGCAGCTCCTTTTCCGTTTGGTGTAGTGGCTCCGACTGGGGATAATGGGACCAGTTTCCCAGCAATAGATGAATGGGATGAATGAATACTTTGTTGGAAACAGTAAACGGTGAATGAATATCTAAGCTATTGACAGAAATGCAATAAAACTATCCCGGGAATCTATTTGAACATCTAAAGCGTAGCTTTTGATGTTCTATATCCAAACGATACAATTATATAGATGACTGCATTTATATGGACATAGAAATTAAATCATTTCAAATGGCTGCACCTAAATAGTTAAGCACGGCAATTAAAATAATACTACTAAACTTCAAACATTCATACTATTAACGCATACATGATGAATAATAAGGCATATTATCTAAACATCCAATAGTGGTATGAGTAGGATTTCCTGTCATTATACATGCATACAATTAACAGTAGCAAGAGTAAATACACAGCGAGATAATGTTTCAAGAATGAATCTAAACAAAAGATAGAAATACCAGTTAAATAGTCAATCACTCCCGATATAAATCGCTACGTATGGCTTTCACTTAGATGCATCAACATTCCTCAAATCAACGACAGTAGTGCACAATTGAATTAAGAAACTATCTTCACTTAAATAAAAGCAGCTGGTCGAGTTTCATAAAAGAATAGAGGCTGAAGCACAATAGTGCAAACTTCAGTCTGTTAAGTCTTATACAAAATTTTACGACCCTTTCTAAATGCATGAAAGGGTCTATAAATACTAAACTAATCTAAAATATCTATAAAACAAAAATGCTAATTATTCTGATATCAATTACTTCTTTGTTGCTATTTTCTCTGGCAGATTAAGGAGCTGGATGGTGACTCATTCTGTCGGCTGCTTATCTTTAGACCTTAGGTGATGAATGTCGAGCATCGGCTGAATCTCTGGCGGTTTGTTTGTTCGTGAGCAGAGCTGGGCGGCAAATGTGGCATCTTGGATTTCAGGGATCATGTACTGAACAGCATCGGTTAAACATTTAATGGCAGCTCGTTGTTCATAAGGTTTAATGAGGAAGTGCCAATATGTTTCTATACTTAGGCTGTTAACCCCGGCGATTAGTTTTCCTGTTTTTTCTAACTCTGGGTAAGATAGTTGTTCCAATGTATGAGCTGTAACTATCTTTCCAGGTGTACACTGGGTAACAATGTTTGATAGGTAAAGCGTATCATTGATCAGATCAATCAGATTGTTAGAAGTCAATGTGCTCCTTGAAGCTGCCCTTTCTGCCTTCATTACCTGTGTATGCCACTCTGTGAATAGTATGTTTTTATGAACTTCGAGTATTTTCGGCAAATTAGAACTTTTTCCTTCCTTTGAATCTTGCCATTCAAGGTGCGCTGTGATGATTTCATCGGCTTGGTTCAATTCATCTCTTGCCTTTTCTACTCGATCGCTTACAATCGTGGCTAATTCACAAAGTGGTTCTGCTTGAGCAAGGTATTGAGCCAATATCTTGGCTTGCGATATAAGCACATTGTTAACTATTGTTGCTTCTTTTCTGAATTCTATTACCTGTGAATTTCCTCTGAAGTTATCCAGTTGTGCTGTAATCTGGGCGATCTGTTCATCCTTACTTTTCAATAACTGCTCATTTACTTCCTTTAATTGTTCTAGAGCTTTTTGTAATTCATTTTGTCTGTGGACTGCCGACTGATTAATACTCTGTTTTTCCTCTTCCCATTGTTTTGTCAATTGCTCATTCATTTGTTGTTGTTGCTCTAACTGTGCCTCGGTTTGTATCACCTTTTGCTTTGCTGCTGCCAACTCTTCTTGTAAGACGGAAATTTCTTGCTCCCTTGTTTTAAGTAGAAGACTTACCTCGGATGCTTTGTCTATAGTAGCAGCGGAATAAGCTCCAGCATACTGTGAGAGTTTGGTTAAATCATCGGAGGGGTCTTGTTTCTGCTTCCATACTACATTGCCCATAATAGTTGACTCGGGAAAGATAGAAGGTTGATCAGGCCTTTGTCTTTTCCTCGATCGTTTTACTACGGCTTTATATTTTGGGCTGTAGAAGACACTTAAAGGGGGAATATCTTCCACCTGTAGCATAATTTGTTCACTAGGGTTTTTTGGAATAATTTCCACCTCTTTTGACTTTGGTGTAGCGCTGGTTATACTTAAACCCTGAGATAAGGTTTTGCCTTGTTCAGTGCTGCTTTTAGGAGTATCTGTGCCCTGTGAGTCTTTATTTCCACCGATGATGGTAGTGAAATGTTGCCATTCCTTCTGCAATTGAGGATTTGTGACAATACTTTTATTGATATCGGTGGTGCTTTTAGACTGGGATTCTTTAAGCATTTGTTCTTGCTTTTCTTTTTCTCTCTGCTCTTGTTCTTCTCGTTGTTTCTCTGCCTGTTTCCTCTCTGCCTGCTCTTTTTCATTTTGCTTCTTTTCTGCCTGCTCTTGGCGCTTCTTGTCTTCCTTCTCCTTCCTCAAACGTTCTTGTTGATCCCGTTTTATCTTCTCCTCTCGCTGCTTCCTTTGTTGTTCCTCCTGCTCTTTATTACCGGTTTGTATTGTAGCGGGAGGCTTCTTAGTCTGTTGTTTGCTAGGGCCACTTGATGATGCTGCTTGGTCAGTCATTAACAAATCCAAAGGCAGAGTTTGCAACCTCTGTTCTCTGAGTTTATTAAACTCAATTAATCCTTCATCATTGTATTGTCTCTTGGCGAGTTGCATGACTTGAAAAATTGATTCGGCTGATTTGAACATGTCATCAAACATATCATCTTTGTGATTAAATAGTGCTAACTTAGCATGCTCTAAAGCAGCATAAGCTGTTTTCTTTGGATCATATAGCCGATTGGGCAGGGTAGCAAAATTTAGGACTTGGATCTTTGAAGCTTCTTTCTCTGCATGCTTTAGATCATTCAGTGTGAAAACCCCACATCTAAAGGGGAAAGTAGGCCAACCCCTTTTCTTCTCCTTTTTAAGGATCTGAGTGGTGCTTTCTGCGGTTATTTGGTAAGCAATCTCCCTTGCTAACAGTTTATCGGGGACATATAAAGGAAGGACATGAGGGTTTGCTTGACTTCCGAAAACCCTAATATAAGTGAAATGTTCTTCTCCGAACCAACTACCTACCGCAGGCAAATCAAAAGAAGCAAGGTAGGAAATCTTGGGGATAGGTTTGTCAAAAATTGCGTAATATACAGGGACCATGAAACCATTGCAAATTTGGTACATATGGTTTTTATAATAGGGCTTCCACATTTTACGATGATAAATGTGAATGGGCGAGGGGTCCTGCACGGTCCACCTCCAACCAAGAATGGGGAATTCAGAATTAAAACACAAAGTGTCCAAGATGTATGCACTGTAGTAAAAAGGAGGAATTATTCTTTCACTGACTCTAGAATTATTCCTATAATTGATAACTGCTGTTGCCAGTTTGTCTGACAGAATAGTGGCCCAATCCATAATAACACTGTTTACTGCCGCTTCCATGAGAGGAACCATTTCAATGGTGAAAACAGCGGAATCATGTAAACCCCACAATCTACACATCATTATGCCGGCATAACAGTAAGGAGAACACAGAGAGTCGACTGAGTACTTACCGGAGGATTCATGTTTGTGTTTAGCTGGGTTCCCCCTCCATTCCTTGATAGGTTCAGATTCGATCGCGTGCTCACTTGCAAATTTTTTTAGAAAGTCGCTGTTATATACTTGTTCTGGCGTCGGCAAATGGTACATTTGTCTCAGATCTTCAGGCTTGAATGACCCAAAAACTCTCCCATCCTTTGTGACGAAAGTTCTATCATTGAAGGGGATTTCTTCAATCGCCCATTTCACCACGTCAGTATAAGGGAGCATTTGTTCTCTAGCTGCAATTCTGTGGAGGAATGAATCGGCCAAATCTTTAATACAGTTTTCTGACTTATCAGATGAATCCGCAGTGGCTTCGTCTACTGCTTGTGCTGGTTTTTCGGCTTCTATTAAGTCGTAGGTTCCTTGCCATGTGGTCTTTGCTAGGCCTGCGCATGTAGTGTCGGATATTAAACCTTTCTTACTACTTGGCGTTGATTGTCCTGTGGCTGGTGCATTTGGAACATTGGCGGCCTTCTTGGACTTTTTCCCCATCATGTTTTGAGTTCTCTGGTAGAAATCTATCCTGCAACAGAGAGTAAGACTTGGCGTAACACAGAGATAATAGAGAGACTCAAAGATGATATTCGAATGTAAAAGATTAGCGTTAATATATCTGGCTTTTATTGAATGGCGCGGAGGCAATCTTTAAGCAAATCCAAGGGCAGGGATTCATTATGTAACCGTATAAGGTCTGCCACCTTTATAAATGCCCATTACTCTGAATTTGATTCGTAAATCTCTTAAGGCGAGGAGAGGACGTATGGGCGGCCGGGTATGAGTGATTATGCCTTAATTATCAATAAATTGGCCTTCCAATCACTTAACTGGCTTTTTTATCGAAAAATGTGCTTTACCGCATCGCAAGGAAAGAGGGGCGCGAAAGGCTTCAACAATGGGTTTGGATATCACTTATCGCCGATTGCGATATCGCATCGGCAGAAAACCATATGAGCGTTAAAAAATGGTACAAGAGGATTGCCGATTGCCGATTGCGATATCGCATCGGCAAGGAACATAGCGCATATGTGTTTAAAAGGGAGTGGGGCCGATTGCGATATCGCCGATGGCTTTATCGCATCGGCGGAAAACCATATGCGCGTTAAAAGTGATACAAGGGTTTCGCCGATGGCCGATTGCGATATCGCCGATGGCTTTATCGCATCGGGGATTTACCATGTGGTGTTTTAAGGGTGCACAAGAGTTTCGCCGATTGCCGATTGCGATATCGCTGATGGCTTTATCGCATAACTTTATTTGCGCCTTATGTTTTTTCTTTGAAAAATAAAGCTTTTGATATCAATTTTATTTCCTAAGAGGGACCCATTCGATATTCTAATGTTTTTTGAAAAAACTATCTATGAAATGGGGGGTTGTTTTTGCAAGGCACAACAATTGGCGATTCACTGGGAGAACCAGTTATCTCTGGAAAAGTCAAAAGTACTTAAAATTTTGGAACAGAATTTCATCCATAAGAAAAAATCTTGGTATAACTAGTTATCTATATATCCGGAGTATTACAGAAGTAACTTTGATTTTTTCCTTCTTTTGAACACACTTAAGAATTGACACATTTAAGATTTCAAATAGGCCTTGCTTGGATTATAAATAAGAGAAATAGGAGCTTTTTCCAAATCGGCTTTTATAATATACTCGCTTGTCATAGGTAGAGCCTCTGCTTCCAGCAAACATCTATAGTCTCGACAGGGATACCTTTTAACCATCTGATTGTCCATTGTCCCACTTAATCAAGATTATAATTATCAGAGTGAATTCAAAACATGTTTTCATATTTTGTTCATTTCTTTTATCTTTTAAGTCTTGTATGAAGATAAAAAGCCATTGTCCTGGTTTGGTGGCCAGCTGTTGACAATGCCACTCACTGGTAGTAGTCTAACTGAACAAGCCAGCTCGTAATGAGACTTCTTGTCTTGAAATTTCAAGCCATTACCCTGTTTTGGTAGACAGTATTTGGTAATGTCAGCTAAGCTATTTTCCTATGATCGTGGTAAGCAGGCTTATGGTAAGACCTCTTATCTTTAATATCTTTATATTTTAGAATTACACTCTGAAAAATCATCACCTTCATTGGATGGGGTGGACAATCATTTCCTTAAGAATTAATGGATGACAAGTTGGGAGTTAAAGATGCTGATGTCGAATTAGCTTTTATTCCTGATATTAATAACCATTTGGGGTGAATTTGAAAACAGAAATAATCATCCATTATTTTTATGTTCTTAAAAAGGAAGTAATCAAAGTCAATCTGCAATTTCTGGATATAAAAGACATCTAATTTCCCAAACAGTATTCTTTTTGGTTGAAAATTCTATTGCTTAAAAGCAAGTACCGATGATAATTCTATAAGAAAACTAGTTTAGACATAGTAAAGGGCCAATGAAATATGCCTTTCAACTTTATTTGCTAAAATCTATAAGCTAAAACGGAAAAACACCTACGAAAAATAACACGGAGAAGGGGTTACCTCCTCAATTAAAGAATTTTTTAAGGATTAGGCCATTTACAGGGAGAGATTCCCTCACACCTGTTAAGTCTTGCAATAGAAAGGTTGAATGGCCTATTTTCTCACAAATCTGAAATGGTCCAAGCCACAATTTTTGGAACTTGGTGTGTTTACCTTTGTCTTCATGGGCTTTATCCCATTTCAGAACTAAATCACCAACTTGGAAATGTTTAGATCCTGATGAAGCTGAGTCAAACGCTGTTTTGATGATTTGCTGATGCTTAGTATGGGTATCGCTTGCCTTTTCTCTTTCTTCTTCAAGTTTTAAAATTTGATCATGTCTGAGCTGAATAGAGGAGGAAGGCTTTTGGTCAATGAATTGCACTAGGGCTAGAGAGGGTAGAACAAGATTTGTAGGTAACATTGCTTCTTTGCCATATACAAGATTGAATGGGGAAGTTCCTATGGAAGCCTTTTGAGTTATCCTATCAGCCCATAATGCGAAGATTAATGCTTTATGCCAATTCCTATGATTTTGCTCAATTGTTCGTTTAATAATTTTGATCAGATTTTTATTAGTAGATTCTGCCAAACCGTTACCTTGAGGGTAGTAATTAGCTGAATATTTTAATTTGAATCCTCTTTTAACAGCGAAATCAATCATAGAGTTGCCCGAAAAATAGGAAGCATTATCAAATACAAGGGCAGTAGGAACACCAAACCTGGTAATAATGAATTGATCGATGAATTCTATGATTGCCTCAGAATTTGCTGTTTTTAAAGGAATCGCTTCTACCCATTTAGTGAAGTAATCAGTAGCAGTGAGAATGTACTTATGCTGCTTTGAAGAAGGTGGATTGATTTCTCCGATGATGTCCAGTCCCCATTGATCGAATGGCTGTTCAATGTTGACTGGTTGCAGAGGGAAAGCTGATCTTCGTTGCCTTCCTCCAGCAGTTTGACAATTTAAGCATTTTCTCACATACTCATGGGTATCTCTGAAAAGGGTCGGCCAATAGTATCCAGCATGAATGATCTTGTGAGCTGTAGTGTCAGCTCCAAAATGTCCTCCTGCTGGTCCATCATGTAATTCCTGCAACACCTTTTGGGCTTCAGTTTTTTCAAGGCATCGTAGCAGAATAGAATCATAATTCCTTTTGAAAAGTACATCATCAATAAGTGAAAAACTCTTTGCTTTTAATCTGATGGCCCTTTTGCTTTTGTAAGATAAATGAGGAGGAGCATATCCATAAAATATCAAATCTGTGTATTGAGATTCTGAGTCGGTGACACTTATCTGATTGATTTCTTCAGTTGGATCTGCGTCGCTCGATTCAGGTATGTTGGAAGCTCCAGCTAATACCCTGCAAAAACCTTGGCCTCTAACAATTTTCGCTGGCCTGATGTCTAAATCATACTCTTGAAGTGCAGTGACCCAGTTAGCCCTTTTTTCACCTAGTTCCCTTTGCATTAGTAGTTGCCTAACAGCTGAAAAAGGAACTATTACTTTTGTATGGGTTTTTAGGAGGAATGGTCTATAATGTTTAACTGCTTTGAACACAGCGAATGCTTGTTTTTCGACATCCGAATAATTTAATTCAGCACCTTGAAGATTGGAACTAAAAAAAGAGATAGGTGCTTCCAAGTTGTGATCGTTCAATTGGGTAAGTACTGCTGCATATGAGGTATTGGACGCGATAGTGTACAATGTGAAAGGATTAGAGAAGTTTGGAGTAATCAAGGATGGGGCATTGATGATAGATTGCTTTATCTGATCAAAAGCTTCCTTTTCTATTAATCCCCATTTAAAAACTGCATTCTTCTTAATCATTGATTGGAGAGGTGAAATGATATGAGAAAAATCAGGAACAAATCTTTTAACAAAATTTATCTGACCGAGGAATGACTGCATTGATTTTTTGTTATGAGGGAATGGAATATCCGAAATTTCTTTGATCCGATCAGGATCAATATAGATGCCATCCCGAGATACAATAAAACCCAGGAGTTTGCCTTGATCTAGAGCGAAGAATGACTTTTTAGGGTTCAGAGAAATTCCATACCTTTTACACCTCTGAAGGATTTGATCTAAGTCTTGTAAATGATTGGATCTCTTTTTAGAAAACACAGTTATGTCATCTAAATAGATGACTACTGATCTATTAATTAATCCCCTAAAAGCAGTGTCCATAGCTCTTTGGAAAGTTGCTCCTGCATTTATAAGCCCAAAAGGCATCTTTTGATATGCATACGTTCCCCATTTTGTTCTAAATGTTGTTTTGAGTTGGTCATCAGGATGAACCAAAACCTGGTTATATCCTGAGAAACCATCAAGAAAAGACATCAATTCAGATCCTGCCACAGATTGGAGTATTTGTTCCATAGTTGGCAATGGAAAATTGTCTTTTAAACTTGCCCTGTTCAGATTTCGGAAATCTATACAAATTCGAATGTCGCCATTCTTTTTCCTGACAGGCACCATATTAGAAACCCAATTAGAATGTCGGACTGGAAAAATAATTTTGGCTTTGAGGAGTTTGTTAAGTTCCGACTTAATCTGACTTTCCAAATTGGGATGAATTTTCCTTAGCTTCTGTTGTATTGGTTTTTGATCCGGAAGCATTGGAATTGTATGCTGGATGATGGACGTGTCATAAGTTTTTAGGTCATCATATTTCCAAGCAAAGACGTGTTTATTCTTCTTCAATAGTTTGACAAATGCTTCCTTCTCTTGTGTAGATAGTCCTAGTCCTAAATTTATATTCTGAGGAATTTGATCAGTACCCAAATTTATTAATTCAAACCTTAGGGTAGAACTTTGGATTTTTGTGTTGGTTACAGGTTTAAACCTGTCTTTGATATCATAAAGATCTTCAAGTTTTACTACTGGCTTGGGAATTGCATTTTCTTGGGATGCCTCTTTAATTTGGGAATCGTGTTCATCTTCTTCAATGATCTGATTATCATAGGACTTTTCAGAAGTCAAGAAGTGCAGAATATCATTGTCATGATTAAAAACTCTCCAATTGGTAACATTGTCAGGGATCGAAGGTCTGAAGATTAATTCTACAGAAAATCTATCAGGGCTGTAGTCTTCTGAAGGCAGGAGCTTTGAGGCTACATTGGCCAGTAAATCAGCAGCCGAATTCTGGGATCTAGGGATAGAAGAAATATTGAATGCTAAAAAATGTGAAGTGAGGTCTTGCACAAGTGATTGGTAATGCTTTAGATGGTTTGAAAGGCAATGAATTGCGTTTCTAACCTGCTTAACGATGATTTCTGAATCACCAAAAACCTTTAAGTATTGCACTTTAAGACCGATTGCCTTATATAAACCCTGAACCAGGGCTTCATATTCAGCCGTGTTATTTGTGCATTCAAATTCTAACCTGCAAGATAGCATCGTTCTTTCTCCATTTGGATTAACCAAAATGCAACCTGCTCCTGAGCCTTCATTAGACTTAGAGCCATCAAAGTATAAAGACCAAAATAAAGGTGTATTAACAGCAGTATTTACAATCTTCTCTTTTTCATTAAAACATCTAGACATATGTGTTTGTGAAAAATTTTCGATCTGAGATGTGAAATGATTAATTGAGAAAGGGGAGGGTTGGGCAACAAAGTTGCCAAAGAATGACTCGGATGAATAATTGCCCAAAATATTATTGTTGAAAGCTACAGGGTGATTCTCTTGTTCGAAATCGGTGACTGTATGGGTCATATGTTTTTCTCGGTCTATCTTTATCTGATTTGGCTTTCCTTTATAGGGGAGCCACATGTGTGACCAATCAGTGGAGATGTATCCATGCAATTTTTCAGACCAGTCTCTACTCAAAATCAAACCGTAAAATTCAGGTATATCGGCTATAAGGATATCAATTCTTTGAACTACTCTTGGATCAGCTGACAATCTGATGGTCACGGAGTTAATCTCACCAATGACCTGTACCTTGGTTCTGTCTAATTGGACAATATGGATAGAGGACTTCTGAGGTTCAATGTTCAGTTTGGAACAAACTGAAGCTGGCATTATGTTAGAAGACGCTCCTGAATCAATTAAACAGTTATGCAGATTCTTATTATAAATTTCATAGGTTAGGAGAAATGGTGGAGTATGAGAACTTGACTTGTCACCAATTAAGATGGAGTCTGTGGCTTCAACCATGCCTGGAGGTGACTGCCCTGAATCATTTGCGGCTTTTGAACTAGGGAGAGGAGTTGAAGGGACAGCATTTAATTCTTTGAGGAGTAACTTTTGCTGATGTTTCAGTTTACTAAGCTCAAACATAGTTATGTTAGCTTTGGTCTTTTTCATGTCATCAACAATATTGTATTCCATGGAATCAGTCACCACTAACGTTTTAGAAGTTGATGGGGGAGTTGAGGGCTGATTTTGAGAGACTGCTACAGGTGGTTTCTTTGGAAGTATTTTTTCTTTTGTTGCAGTAGCCCCTGCATTTCTTTTCTTTGAAGTTACCCGAACAGGATCAGGAACACTTTTACTCCTGGTGGTGACCGGAAAGGCTTCTTCTTCGTTATCTGTATCAGGATCAGGGAGTATGAAATCCCACATTCCATGACACTCAGCGACTTCTTCTTCATCGTAGGATGGTGGAGTTGTCTCTTCTTCTTCTTCTTCTTCCTGGTCGGAGTCAGCGTTTGATATGACATTAGGTGGTTTTGATTCTGTTTTCTTGTAAGTCCTAAAAGGTCTTTTATTTGATGTCTCAGCCACCTGTTTTTTAATGTCAATCATTTCATTGGACAGTGTTTTCAGGACCTTCTGAAGTCCCTCCATATCATATGGGTCTTTAGAACTTTTCTTCTTTGAGTCTTCTTTAAAGGAAACTTTTTTGGCTTTTCTTTCTTCCAAGGCAGCTTTTTTTTCTAAAGAGTTGATACGCTTCTCAACATCTAGTGATTCTTTCATGTTTTCAGCTAAGGTAGGTTTCCCAGCCCGATCTACGAAAATAGCTATATTAGCAGGTAGGGCGGTGATATACCATTCGCTACGTATTTGCTCACTGGGTTTGGAAGCGGTAGGGATTTTATTAAGGAGTTTATTAAAACGAGCATTGAATTCCTTGATAGGTTCCCTATGTTCTATTCTTAAGTTGGAGAGATCATTTATTAAGGTTGCTAAAGATCTGTCATCTCCATACTTAGTCAAAAACTGCTCTTGGCACGTATTCCAGTCGGTAATGGATCCAGATGGTAGAGAAAAATACCAAGATCCAGCCAATCCTTGTAAAGTATAAGGGAAGAGTCTGACAACAACATCTTCGTGGGCTACCCCCTTTAGGTTGACCGATAGCATGAAATTATTAATATGTTCTTCGGCCTGAGTTCCATCATCTGGGTTAAACTTAGGGAGCCATTTTTCGGGTGCATCGGGTAAAGGATGTAACGGTGCAGGCATATTGACCGCGCCCGGCCTCGTCCATGGATCTGCCATTATAATAGTACCGGGATTTGATACTATTATTGAGGTTCCAGATGAATGGGGAGAAGATGATACCAACAGGTGAGCCGATTGAGATGTTGAGGCTTGTGTTCCCTGATGAACAACAATATGCAATGGAGGAGTGGATGGTCGACTTTGCAGATGAGAAGATGAAATGGAGGAGGTGGAAGAAAATTCCTCACTATTAGACTGCTTAGTGTGCTTCCTGGCCCTTTTCCTTTCAGGCAAGGGGAACTCGATGGGTTCGATACCAAGTTTACCACTTTGTAGTCTAGTGAGTGGATGGGATAGATTAAACTGCGAAGTCGAACTGCTTTGAGATATCTCAGATCTTTGTGGTGAGATCGAGAATGTCTGAAGTTGTTGAATAAGAGACTGGACTTCAGGAGATTCAAGACTCAATTGTTCTGAGGGTCGAGGGGTATGAGCAGTGGTTGTTGACTCCTGTTCTTCTTGATCACGCGTTGGAGAACCAGCACGCGATTGAGAATGAATAGGAGATTTGGAGGGAGAATTACTCTTGGAATGGCTTGTGATGTTTGATTTACTTGCCATTCATAGTTAAGGCCCTCCTTCTAGCGCCAAAAATGTTAATGCCTCGAAAATCGTTACACCAACATTGGGGGAAACCACCCGGTCCGGACCTTAGTGCAGCTCCTTTTCCGTTTGGTGTAGTGGCTCCGACTGGGGATAATGGGACCAGTTTCCCAGCAATAGATGAATGGGATGAATGAATACTTTGTTGGAAACAGTAAACGGTGAATGAATATCTAAGCTATTGACAGAAATGCAATAAAACTATCCCGGGAATCTATTTGAACATCTAAAGCGTAGCTTTTGATGTTCTATATCCAAACGATACAATTATATAGATGACTGCATTTATATGGATATAGAAATTAAATCATTTCAAATGGCTGTACCTAAATAGTTAAGCACGGCAATTAAAATAATACTACTAAACTTCAAACATTCATACTATTAACGCATACATGATGAATAATAAGGCATATTATCTAAACATCCAATAGTGGTATGAGTAGGATTTCCTGTCATTATACATGCATACAATTAACAGTAGCAAGAGTAAATACACAGCGAGATAATGTTTCAAGAATGAATCTAAACAAAAGATAGAAATACCAGTTATATAGTCAATCACTCCCGATATAAATCGCTACGTATGGCTTTCACTTAGATGCATCAACATTCCTCAAATCAACGACAGTAGTGCACAATTGAATTAAGAAACTATCTTCACTTAAATAAAAGCAGCTGGTCGAGTTTCATAAAAGAATAG
>APFE031702943.1:0-31872 GCA_000404065.3 Pinus taeda
ACCCGTACCACAATTTCCAAACCCATACGTTGGAATAGCTCAACCCAATTGCAAAGCTGAGGCACAACACGTCCAAATGACTCCTCTTGAGCTCAATGATCTTCACCATAGCTCAGTAAGAGTATTGCAAGAAGGAGATTTTATTGACAACATTGAAGGACCACATCGAGCAAAAGAAGATTCAAAATAGGATAGCAAAGAACCATGGGTTGCACTTGATGAAGAAAAGACATCAAAATCAGAAATTAAGAGTGCTCCCTCATGGTTACCATCAAATCCTACATGTATTCTAGAGAAAACTCAGCAAAAAGAGGAAGATGTGAAGGTCATGATAGAAGAAGATATGGAGAATGATCTAGATTAGCAAAAGGACCAAGGATATTAGAGCTATATTGAGATATGGTTTGAGACGGTCACTAAGTTGCAACAATACTCTCTTCCTCAGCTATGCTCGATCCCTTCAAATTCAAATCATTTGGTCTCTGAAATCCAGATAGCTATCAAAGCATGCATTTCGAGCCTCCACATCATTTTGTCTCTAATCTCGATGTGCACACGGCTCCATTGGAAGTATTCTTATACTTGAGAACGATTTTGTTTTTCAAGTAGGGTAGCGTAAAAAGAAAAAAGAAAAAAAGAAAAATGAAAAAATGGAAATAAGAGGAAACATCTAAGGTGAAAACCTCCATGAGGTGGTCAATGGATTGAAAAAAGAAGAAAAAAAGAAGAAAAAGAGAGAGAGAATAAGATCCCTCGGTGAAAACCTCCCTTGGAGGCACCCAGGGCAGGCAATTAGGGTGAAACCTCCATGAGGCACCCTAGTTGTTTTTGAAAAAGAATGAAAAAAGAAAAAAAAAAAGGAAAAAGAAAACAGGACTAATCTCTCTGAAAAAATTGCAGGTGGAAGTGAATATATTGCAGGGAAAGAGGGGCACGCAAAACGAGGATAGGAGTCTGTACGAGGCTCTAGGACATCCCTTCAGACACTCCCTCCATGGACACTCACCTCTCCTATGATTTTTTCACATTTAGGTCAAGATTGGGCTTTCTAGAGGAAGTTCTGGGCTTTCTACAAGAAGTTCCAAGCTTTTCTACAGGAAGTTCCAGGCATTTCTACAGGAAGTTCTGTATTTCTACAGGAAACATCCTGTACAACTTTCAGGAGAGCCAAATTTTATTTTGGAAGGCAATCTAAAGCTTGGAATCTATTGGTTGGGCCTGCAAGCATCCATGTTTCCATCCCTCACCTTTCTCCATCATTTTTCCCACCTCATTGTACTTCTTTTATGAAAACTGTGTTTTCTACAAGGAGTTCGTGTAGAAATTACAAAAGGCTAGAAATGGATTTTAAAAATAGTTTAGCGAACATGGAAGCTTTATAAAGGGTTCATAAGTCCTCCTGTAATCTTCAAACTCCTCCTCCATCATTTCCATCCATGCATCAAAGCCTAAGCTCATTTTTCTTACCATGCAAAAAACTGCAGAATGCTTGGAAGCAAAAATGCATAGTGTTGAAAGTTGTTTTTCCCTAACTTGAAAACCGTGCATCCATTTACAAAACTATTACAGGGGGATTTGTATAGGGATGATGGCAACATGCTTGAGCAATTTCAGCCAATTCTGGTGCATGGTTTCCAAGAAATTACCCTCCATCACCTTCAGCCATTTTTCTCATTTTCTCCATATTCGTGCATCTGTTTAAAAACTTGTTTCATGGGGAGATGGATATGGGTGATAATAACCAACCCAAGCAGTTTTAGCCGATTTCGACGCACGATTTTCGAGAAATTGGCCTCTGTAATCTTCAGCCATTTTTCATTTTTCTCAAAATCCGTGAATCCATTGACCACCATTTCACTCTGGGAGGTACACAATGATGATAGACACATGCTCAAAAAGTTTTAGATCGATCTGATCTATCGTTCGGGAGCAATGGCGAAAACAAGTTTTTGTCCTATGGAAATTCAACATTAGTAGCCTGAGGGTGCAGATCTGAACGTGGAAACATATTCGTGCAGTGTGGATCTGACCAAAGGACACCTGAACAAGGAAAACATCCATGAATCAGCAACCACAGAAGTAAATGCATGCAGCAAATGAAAGGCCACAGCACCTCACAAAAACCACGCTCGACTTCTAGGTACGTGACTAAACTCGTTCCTCTGTTGCATGAATCTAATTTAAGAAATGCATGAACAAATGAAATGGTGGGATTCAGCGAGAAAGCTAGCCAGTTCGATTGCACTCATCGAGGGATCACCAGCGCACGTGTGTAGTCATTCACGGGAAATTAAAAAAAAACAGATAGTGGTAGAGATTTTGAATTCCAACGCAACTAATGGTAAGGGATTCCAAGAAGAGAACATACAGTTCATCATAGCACTGTAGTCTGCATGTGGCCACATACACCTGGCCACCTCGCCCCCTCACCATGAATTGCACCATAATTCAAAAATGCTCAGCCGAAGAACTCAAGTTAACTGTTGTTCATTTACACTTGCAACTCCTCTCAGCGAAGTACGCGCCCTCCTCCTTCGTAGTCTGTTAGCCCGAGCTTTTCGGCCTGTTTCAAAATTCTCCCACATCCTAGGCTTGTTCAGAAGTGTCGTGACATCCTACAGAAGCCGACAAAGCATTCTATAGGAAGAGGCTCTACAGGAAATACAGCATAGCCTTCTCGAGCAGAGAAAATCAATTTTTCTTCAACAAATTTGGAGTCTCAAAAGAGGTCGGCTCGAAAAACACTCTTCCATGCATGTTGTGTTCAAAAGGTGATGAATTGAACTATATTGAATAAGGAAGTCAGAGACAAGTCTGCCCATGAGTTGAAAATAGTGGTTTGCCTGTGTGTTGCTCGGAATTACTCAGTCAGTTCTGCGTCAAAACGCTCCTCCATGGTCCCTGATAAAAATGTTCTCCTAAAAAAAAAGATGAAGCACCATGAGGGCTGTGGAGTATCAAAGAAGCTATTTTTTTATGGATATTTCAGTATCTTTTCATTAGGACTTATAAGCCTTTTTGCATTAGAAACTTAGACAATAATAAAGAATTATAACGAAACATGTAATATTAATAGAGAACGTTGATAATTGTCATTCCCATGTACAAGAGGGAGGAAAAACGAAAAGTGGCCATCCTAAAGGAAAAGACAAAGATGAATTAACTGTTGTCCCTTCGACGGGAGACTGCATGTAAGCCAGATCAAAATGGACCAACCGAGGAAAGGAAGCGGAGATACCAGCTCGGTGGAGAAAAGGGAGAAAGTAACTTAGGATTAACGATTCTGTGAATCCATGAGGACCATAGATCCTGAGGGGTCGTTGTTTTATATATATCTGCATCTAGATATCTCCATCATCATCCTTATATAAAGGATAGCGTTGTTGGCTAGAGAGGGATGACTTTATGTAATTTCTTTTAAGAAAGATCAAGACTATGATCGTTATGTTCTGCTAAGACTTGAGTTACTGTGATTTTACTTCATGCATTAATACAGACTTGGTTACTCTTTTATCTTTGAGCCTGGATCAATCTTAAGTGATATAGCCCTGGAGGCTAAGGGCCCGGACCTAGAGGACACTTGCTCTTGTACCATTACGCGTGGTTTATGTGTGGTTTGTTTATTGACGTGATCTTGTAATTTGTTGTGTTTTATAAAGTTTATGTTACATGCTCTGTTGTGTTTAACTCATTTAATGTTACTGCAAACAAAAGTGTTGTATTGACGCTGCATCATGTTACCAATCCTTTAAGTGTTGGTATAATACGACTAATCTCTATAGGATACTATCATTCCATTACAGAGTTTTATGCGATTGTTCCTTAGAATTACATCATTTATCTTGGAAGTTCTGATTTCACATGATTATTGAATCCTTGAATGTTATTGTTTTCGTCTTGAGATGCAATTGTATGCTTTTACTTAGAGCGATAACGGAGTCAAATTAAGCACGTTGTGTTTATATGGTTTGTAGTATAGTTCCATCTTGGATCCGTAGGTGGTGTTGTTCCATAGTGTTTGTACATATTTAAGAATGAAGGATTGATGTTTGGATTGGTGTGATTGAATAGATTTACAGCTTGCTGAACTTAGTTACTGCTCGTTTCTTTAAGTGCTGTTTCATTTCTGAATTGTTGTTCCATTTTTGAATTGTTGTTCCATTCCTGAATTGATGTTCCATTTGTGAATTGCTGTCCCATTCCAATTGCTGTTCCATTTCACGATTGCTGATTTGCTATTTTCTTTACTTGCCGTTTCATTTCTTATTTATTATGGACGATCTGAGGTTGTAGTGAGCATCGACATCTGCTACCTGGCTCCCAGACCCCTGATCTATTCTCATCAATTTCTAAAGGGATGGGTTATTGCTACTGAGGCTAAGGGCCCAGCCCTAGAGGACACTTGCTCTTGTACCATTACGCGTGGTTTCTATGTGGTTTGTTTATCGACGTGATCTAGTAATTTGTTGTCA
Organism: Pinus taeda; assembly: GCA_000404065.3. NCBI lineage: Eukaryota > Viridiplantae > Streptophyta > Pinopsida > Pinales > Pinaceae > Pinus > Pinus taeda. The sequence continues at coordinate 4,473 of APFE031702943.1, forward strand.
ATCTTAAGTAATGCACCCCTGGAGGCTAAGGGCCCGGCCTTAGAGGACACTTGCTCTTGTACCATTACACGTGGTTTCTGTGTGGTTTGTTTATCGACATGATCTAGTAATCTGTTGTGTTTTATAAAGTTTATGTTACATGCTCTGTTGTGTTTAACTCATTTAATTTTATTGCAAACAAAACTGTTGTATTGACGCTGCATCATGTTACGAATCCTTTAAGTGTTGGTATAATATGGTTAATCTCTATAGGATACTATCATTCAATTACAGAGTTTTATGCGATTGTGCCTTAGCATTACATCATTTGTCTTGGAAGTTCTGATTTCACATGATTATTGAATCCTTGAATGTTATTGTTTTCGTCTTGAGATGCAATTGTATGCTTTTACTTAGAGCGATAACGGAGTCAAATTAAGCACGTTGTGTTTATATGGTTTTTAGTATAGTTCCATCTTGGATCCGTAGGTGGTGCTGTTCCATAGTGTGTGTACATATTTAAGAACGAAGGATTGATGTTTGGATTGGTGTGATTGAATAGATTTACAGCTTGTTGAACTTAGTTACTGCTCATTTCTTTAAGTGTTGTTTCATTTCTGAATTGTTGTTCCATTTTTGAATTGTTGTTCCATTCCTGAATTGAGTATCCATTTGTGAATTGTTGTCCCATTTCAATTGTTGTTCCATTTCAAGATTTCTGATTTGCTATTTTCTTTACTTGCTGTTTCATTTCTTATTTATTATGGACGATCTGAGGTTGTAGTGAGCATCGACATCTGCTACCTGGCTCCCAGACCCCTAATCTATTCTCATCGGTTTCTAAAGGGATGGGTTATTGCTACTAAACCCTTGACTAATGCATTGTTCTATTTCATTGCTATTTTCTTTACCTATCGTTTCATTGCTTGTTTGTTAAGGACGATCTCACGCTGTAGTGAGCATCGACATCTGCTACCTGGCTCCCAGACCCCTGATCTATTCTCATCAGTTACGAAAGGGATCGGTTATTTCTACCGAACCCTTGACTGATGCATTGCTTTATATCCAAATGTGTGACTTAGCCTTTTGAAGTAGTTAAGTTGTAGACACGAATTAATTTACTTTTGTAGTTTTAAAACAGTTGTACTACGAGCATTACTCTGACAAATGCTAAGCCTGAGACCAAGGCACTCTTTGAAATAGAAAAACGTTCTCGGATTGACATTAATGTGAGATAACTAGAGGTGAAAGAGACCCTTTTTATAGCTCTACATTTTGGCGCCGTTGCCATGGAAAGAGTGTAGCCATTTGTTCTTTTTTTTAGGGTTGTGTACGAACCTGCTAGGGAAGAATTGGGTTTTGAAAACGGAAGGTAAGAACCTACGTACGGAGCATGTAAAATCCCTGCTCCTTTGCTCGCTTTCCGGCAGATTTGCTGCTATCTGCTTAAGAAGGATTTAGTAGTTAAATTGAGTGCATGACTAAGCATAAAAAGCCAGAGAAAAGTTCCAAACCTTTACCAAAGCCAGAAAAAGCTAAGGGGTCGGTGACCCTTGGTCGATCAATCGTCATAGAATAAATCTATAAGAAAGCTGAATCTCAGCCTTCAGTAGGACCCAGGAAAGTTATTTCCAAACAGCCTACTAGCTCCCTTCAGGCCACAGGTTCACCATTTGTAGCCTTTACTGAGGTGCATAGTCAAACTAACGAACAGGAATTTCAAGAAATTGAAAATTCTATTCCAGAACTATTGTAGGAAGGGAATTTCAGTAATCTTTGTGAAGGTGAAGGGGAAATAGGGGAGACTGAGGAACTGAGATCTCCTCTCAGGATAACTCAGCCATTAAGTAGCCGAGACAAAGGGAGTGCGGCAAAAATTATTATTGAAGGGACCCAATCCCCTTAGACAAAAATCCGAAATAGAGGAAGTGCTATTAAAACTGTTCCTCTCAAAGCCATTCCCTCTCAACCTAGGAATACCCACCTAGATTTTCCGTAAGGTTATTGGCATATATTTGACCCAATGGCTCAAAATCCGCCAAACACCCAAACCTCTACATTACAATACCCCATAGTGGATTCCGCAGCAAATGCCCCCATGAAAGAAATCCCCCTTCAACATATCCCTACATTTCACGAGCTTACATCAGAGGACCCGGATGCATTTTTATTTTAATTTGATGTACTGTGCAGGGGATATGATTACACCATTGACCCCCAGAAACTAAAACTGTTTCCCTCTACCCTGAAAGGGGATGCTTTAAGATGGTTTATGGGATTAGGTGGTGGGGTTATAAATAACTGGGAGAAAATGAAAGAATCCTTTTTAAAAAAATATCAAGACTATTGCAGGTCTAGAGAACTAAAAGATGAAATATTCCAGATGATAGCTAGACCAAACGGAACATTAGAAGACTATGTGGAACGTTTTCACTATAATCTTCAAAGATCTCCCTATGCATCACTGCCTTTGTGTGATAACGTGTTGAAAACAACATTAATAAGGGGCATGAAAGAGCAATGGATCGAAACATTAAACATTATGGGGAAAGGGGATATTTATGAGGAAAGTTTTGCTGACATAATTGATTTATGCATCCGGAGTTCGAGAGGCAGTACATGAATCAAAACAGCGGAACATGATCGGTTTGCAAGAGAAAATAAAATCCCATCAAAAGGAGTAACGCGTGTGGAAATTGGAAATTTATTTGAAAAGTTTAAAACTGATATACTAGGAACACTTACTACACAATTGGACGTTATGCAGGCCAAGCAAAAGCAAATGGAGGTAGAACAGAATTTGGCAATCTTCTGCCCCAGATGCAGGAAGAAGCATAGCCGTAAGGAGTGTCCACTAGATACATTCCAAACATGCGCCATCTGTACAAGGGATCACTCTACAGAAAGTTGTCACTCATTACCTAGACTGAAAGTAGTATATAAGGAGGCAGAAGAAGAACCAGAAGCAATATATTTGCTCAACCAGCGCCGTCAGTGGCAGTCGCGACAAACTGGTATGTTTTAAGACCCAGCTTCTCCTTTTCAGTATCCGCAGTATAATACTCAACAGTATAGTACATGGCAAAGTGAGTTTCAGCCTCCATTTCCAAACTGGTCACCACAGTCATATCCTTCTGCGAACCCGTGGCTAAATCAGACAAGCCAATCTGGTTGGTCGAATCCTCCTTATCCCCCACCATACTGGCAAAGAAACCCATACCCACCACAATGGACACCCGCTACTTCATAAAGCTCAGGCTGGCAGAATAACTGGCAGAGACCAACACAGCAGCCAGTAGGAAATATTCCTCTCCCTCAACCTACACTACCAGCTTTACAGCAAAATCCCCAGTCTAATCTGAGACCTCAACTCGCAGCCCAGCCCAATCCCAATCCAAATAACAGACCGGTCCAAGCTCTCCAAATCCTAGAAACACCAGAAGAAGGACCCGATCTGAGGGATTGTAATGATATTCAGCTAAGATCTGGGCATATTATTCAAACTGAGGGAAATAAAACAGTTCAGATTGAAGATGAGTTACATAGAGAACATCTGTCACAAGAGGAGGATGTGAATAAACAACAAACTCATAATCAAGCAACCACATCCTGTCCCCCATTCCCAGAAGTATTAGTCATACCTCGACCTATACAACAACCTAATTTTGACATTCTAGGAGAATTGCAAAATTTGTACATAAAAGTTCCATTCCTCCAAGCCATTCAAGACATCCCGATATACGCAAAAACTATTAAAGAATTGTGCATAAAAAGACCAAGGAGGAATATAATAAATAATCCAAGAGTTCAAGTAGTCGGCACTTTATCTGACCTATTATCAGGAAAGGAAATACCCATTAAGTATGAAGACCGAGGAAACCCAATAGTAACTGTCCAAATTTATGGTCAAACCCTGCCCAATGCCTTAGTTGATCTTGGAGCTGTAATCAATATATTGACAACCGCTAATTGCCAAAAGCTAGGCATTACATCTACAGAACCCACCTCCACTTTGTTAGAATTGGCTTACCAATCTGTGGTTATGCCGGAAGGTATACTACATGATGTCATGGTCTCGGCTGACTCCTCGGAGTATCCAACCGATTTTCTGATAATATATCCTAAAACCTGACTTGATGGACATCCATTGATCTTAGGAAGACCTTGGCTCGCTACTGTTGATTCCTATATCGGCTGTCGACAAGGGAACATGATCATACCCAAGGGGGCGAATATCAAGAATTTAGTACTATATCCCCCGGCGCATCCAAGCATCACAATAGTTAAAACTAATAGGCACCATGTATCATATCTTACTCATAACATTAGATCTCCATTAACTATACAAGAAGCACTTGAGTTCAAAGACCAAACAGAAGATGATGCCATCAGTAATTTCATTAGTCAAACTAAACTCACATCTCGTACCGAGTGTCATATGATAAAAGCAGCATTCAATAACGAATTAGAAGAGGAACCCTTGAAAGGTACATATGATCACACAATCCCTGTCACTTCTGTTGCACATAGTAAAATTGTGGAAATTGAACCTGGAAAAAACTTAAACATTAAGGCCAACCTTACACTCGAACAAGAAACAAAGATCATCGATATGTTAAGGAAATATAAAGAAGCATTTGCATGGGATTATCCTGATATGAAAGGAATTGACCCCCAATTACGTACACACCACATTTACACAGAAAATGATGCAAGACCTGTTAGGTACCCTCAGAGAAGACTAAATCCTCATCTAAAAGAAGTAGTAAAAGTCGAGCTTCAAAAACTTTTAGATGTTAACTTGACCTACCCTATCTCTAATAGTAAATGGGTCTCCCCGCTTGTGGTGGTACCAAAAAAGAATGGGAAGCGGAGAATGTGCGTGTACTACAGGGAGCTAAATAAAGCAACGCAAAAAGATCACTTTCCTCTCCCATTCATCGACCAAGTATTAGAAACTTTGGCGGGGAAGAAATTCTTTTCTTTCCTCGATGGCTTCAGTGGGTATAAAAAAATACAGATTGCCCCTGAAGATCAGGACAAAACTACCTTTACTTGTCCTTGGGGAACATTCGCCTACCGAGTTTTACCTTTTGGGTTATGCAATGCCCTTGCCACATTCCAAAGGGCTATCCTTAGAATTTCTGCAGACCTAATAAATGAAGGACTAGAAGTATATATGGATGACTTTACTCCATATGGAGATGAGTTTGATCCAGCACTGGATACACTAGAAGATGTCCTACAACGTTGCATTGCTACCAAGCTTTGTTTAAAACATGAAAAATGTTTAATATGATGATGACAAAAGGAATTATTTTTAGGACAATATATTTCAGCAGCTGGCATTCAGGTAGATCCAGCCAAATTCCAAATACTTTTGCTTATTCCTACTCCTACTACTCAAACAGAGGTACGTAGCTTTCTTGGATTCTCTAGTTACTACAAAAGGTTTATAGCACATTATTCACGTATTGCTGCACCCTTGTATGCACTAACTGGTAACGTTGATTTTCTTTGGACAGAAATGTGAACGTGCCTTCAAGGATCTCAAGAAGCTCGTATCTACATCCCAAGTCCTTCGAGGACCGAATTGGGATTTGCCATTCCAGATTCATCAGATGCCTCAGACACAGCCATTGGAGCGGTCATTGGACAGGAGGAGCATAGAAAACCATATGAAATTTATTACATTAGCAAAAATCTATCCCCTGCTGAATTAAACTATACTGTCACTGAAAAAGAATTTCTAGCTGTTATACATGCTGTCAATAAATTTATACATTACATTACTGGATATCCTATTATCTTGTACACAGATCATTCTGCTATAAAATATTTAGCAAACAAGCCTATTACAAATGGCAGAATAACTAGATGGCTGATTTTATTGCAGGAATTTGATATTACAATCAAGGATCGACTCGGGAAAGAAAACCCGATAGCTGATTTCCTCTCAAGAATGCCAAAGCAAGTTGATGCAACAGCAGTTGAAGATCAATTTCAAGATGAGCATCTCTTTGCTGTTGCTGTTCAAACACCCTGGTATGCTGACGTTGCCAATTACCTAGCACTAGGTAAGTTACCAAAGCATCTAACGCCTAATGAGTGAAAATAGATTGTTCAGCGAAGTACTAGATTTTCCTGGATTAGGGGCTATTTGTTTCACACAGGGGTAGACATGCAAATCAGGAGATGCGTTCGACAGGACGAAATTTTTGACATATTGAAAGCCTGCCACGACCAACCATGTGGTGGAGATTTTGCTAATCGCAGGACTGCACATAAAGTATTACACACAGGGTATTATTGGCCCATAATTTTCAAAGATGCAAAGAAATTTGTCCAAGCATGTGATAGTTGCCAGAGAGCGGGACGCCCTAGTCAGACAGATGAGATGCCTTTGAAACCACAGCTATTCATCAAACCATTTGAGCGATGGGCTCTTGATTTTGTGGGACCAATCAACCCACCATCAAACCAGAAAACATACATTTTGGTGGCAAAAAAATACGTCACCAAGTGGGTTGAAGCAGAGGCATTGCCTAGAGGTGTAGAAGAATCTGTTATACAGTTCCTGCTCCATCTATTTGTATGCTATGGTCTCCCAAGAGAGATAATTACAGATGGTGGACCATAGTTTTCTGGGAACAGAATAGCTGCAACACTAAACAACAATCATGTCCAGCATAAAATTACTATTCCATATCACCGACAGGCAAATGGGCAAGTAGAAAGCAACAATAAAATAATAGAATTTTTTTTAATAGAAACAGTTTCATCACATAGACGCGATTGGGCTGCCAGTCTACCTGAGGCACGGTGGGCTTATAGAACAACATGGAGAAGCACTACTCGTTACTCGCCTTATCATCTAATGTTCGGAAAACAACCTATTTTTCCTATAGAATTTGAAATCCAGACATTAAGAACAGCACAAGAAGTTGGTTTAGACCTAACTGAGGCACAGACTAATCGACTACAACAGATCAATGAGCTGGATGAAATTAGACTCTCTACACTTCAACACACTGCCTTGATACAACAGCAGAGAGCTAAATGGCATGATGCTCTCATTAAAAATAAAGTCTTCCATGAAGGAGATTGCGCTCTTTTTGTACGACTCCAGGTTTCAGGACTTCCCCGGAAACTCTAGACTCATTGGTTGGGACCATATGAAATCCAGAAAGTACATGACAATGGTACCCTTACCCTGATTACTATTGATGGTTCTAGATATACCTTTAAGGAAAATGGCCATCGAGTCCATCTCTATCGCAAACCACTTACTCGGGAGTCCTTCTGCTAACAGCTACGCCAAGATTCAGATATGGAGATCTTAGGGGAGGAAGACAAGTCTTCGTCATGTGTAATTCACTAAGAAATTTACTTTTCTTTACAATCTGTACATAACTTCTTGAATTATTTTTGTACATATATTTGCAATAGGTTTTGTTACTTCTGCTGTTCCTTTTTCCAAAAGGAACAACACTTTTGCTTGTTGTTGTTCCTTTTCCAAAAGGAACAACACTTTGTGTTTTTGTTGTTCCTTTTCTAAAGGAACAACACTTTTGCTTTCTGCTGTTCCTTTTCCAAAAAGGGACAACACTTTGGTTTTCTGCTATTCCTTTTCCAAAAGGAACAACACTTTTTGTTTCTGTTGTTCCTTTTCGAAAAAGGACAACACTTTGTGTTTCTATTGTTCCTTTTCCAAAAGGGACAACGCATTGGTTTTCTGTTGTTCCTTTTCTAAAAGGAACAACACTTTGTGTTTCTGTTGTTCCTTTTCGAAAAGGGATGGCACTTTTTCTTTCTGTTGTTCATTTTCCAAAGGAACAACACTTGTGTGTTTTTGTTGTTCCTTTTCCAAAATGAACAACACTTTTGATTTTTGTTGTTCCTTTTCCAAAAGGAGCAACACTTTTGATTTCTGTTGTTCCTTTTCCAATGGAACCACACTTGTGTGTTTTTGTTGTTCCTTTTACAAAGGAACAACATTGTTGATTTCTGTTATTCCTTTTTCAAAGGAATGACACTTGTTTGTTTTTGGTGTTCCTTTTCTAAAGGAACAACACTTTTGTTTTTTCTCTTCATTTTTAAAAAATAACAGCACTGTTGATTTCTGTTGTTCCTTTCTCCAAATAGACATCACTTTTGAATTGTTGTTGTGCCCTTCCTCGAAAGGAACACCACTTGTATGCTTTTTCTCTCCTTGTGAAACAACTTGTTCCTTTTGCTATTCTAAATTGAGGATGCTTATTGCTAATGTTCTTTCAAGTCTTTTTGAATATGGCTATGCACTTATGTAATGGGAACAAAAACACAGCATATGGAAATTAGTCAATCATAAATCGCTATCTTTATAAGAAAATGCCCTCAATTGGTGAAAAGACACAAGGAAATACATGCTTATTCATCATCTTTTGCTGCCATTTCTCTACTAATTCCGTTCTGATTAGTTATATGTATTATGATGGTCCTTTTTTCAATCCTCTTTGATTATCATTCAACAATAAGAGCAAAGGATCTATACCTTTATATTGGGATATTAAGACTTCTTCCACCATTCATACTATTTAGAAGTGTTGAACCACCCTTTGTGTATAAACAGGAAAGGCTCTTTCTGAAAAACAAGAAAAAAGGAAGCAGAACATGGTTTCTAAATTGTGAAATTGCAAGATAGGAAGTCTCATTACGAGATGGCCTACCATGATCATCAGGACGGAAGCGAAGTGGCATTCCCACTATGGCCACCACACCAGGGAAATGGTCCAAAAGGTATATCAAACAAGCAACCCTTGGAACAGGAGGTCTCATCACGAGCCAGCCTGCCCGCTATTCTCTCCTCCCTCGTCAATGGCATTATCACTAATTGGTCACCAAGCCAGCATAATGGCCTACATTTTGACATTGCACAACATTTCCTGGCATACACAAAGGACTATGGTTCCAGGGGTGAAGCAAACAACTCTGCCAAGGTTATGGACACCTCTCAGTAGCAGAGCACTGTTAATGGTATTGAAGTCACATTTTTACACCAACAGGTAAGAAGATTGCATCCTTTTGTTTCTTATGCCGTGGTAATTAATTATATGATATTTACCCAACCATATAACACATGACTATATATTATCACCAATCATTACAGAACGAGTGACAATGACCGCATGAGACTCTCTATTTACGGCAAATGTCTTATCCCCGAACTTCCATCAAATCACCGCAGTATCTTACGTATTAAAGCGAAGTAACTTTATACCTCGATTTCAGTAATAGGCTGTTTTTGTAAGCATGGCATATTACCATACACTGTTCCTTAAAGAACTTGTGGCAGAACAGGCGCTGCTCCATTATTTGATGGCTGGGAGAGCCTATCACATTGTGGGGGGTGGGGAAGGTAACCTCATCATTCCCGAGAGCACGTGTCAGCCCGTCATTTGAGAGATTGTGTACTCGGACACAACATGACTCACCAGTATTATCTTTTTCTATTTTTGTTTTCTTCTGCATGAGTTGTTGTTCAAAGCCATTTCCACTGCATACGCCGTAGCATTAGAATTTGAACGAGTGATACGCCATCAGCTTCTCTGTGTTTCAACAAACAACTGTCGTTCCTTTGAGAATTTGCAGTGAAACTGTGGGAGGAAGGTCAGTTCGCAGAGAATCGTAAGTGTTAACTGTTTCGGCTGCAGCCCGAAAAATCCTAAAAAAAGAAGGATGGCTAACCTATCTCAACCACCTGAAGGAGTCCAATGAAACAGTAGCGATTGAATTTTTAGAGAATTTGCAAGAAGACTACTCCACAGTAAGAGGAAGATGAAAAGCAGTCACCAATGACATAATAGCAGAAGTCTCGGGACTACCAGCCACTGGAACGGTATGGATGATAAAGAAGTAAAGGCTGTAGAAGATTTTAGAAATCTTTCAGGATGAGGGCCAGAGCTCGATAATTCGAGGAAGGGGGGTGCTACCAGCAACACCAGGAGAGCCATGGGCGGCATTAGCAAAAATCATCCAAAGCTACATCACCTTAGAAGGCAGAAAACATGTGGTAAGACCATGACATCTTAAACTCCTAGATGTTTTAAAAAATAAAATGTTTTGTGAATTTACCTGCATTGTTTAATTCACTACTTCATGACGTTACACGAATCATGAAAAGAGCACAGCACATAGAGTCATTCGTCAGCCACCAAAAATTAATTCAGTTGATATTTAACTATAGTCTCACCCAGCAGTAGAGTAGCTTGGAAGAATTAATTACCATCATCAATGGAGGGTTGGCCACACCCGAACGTCCAAAAAAATGAAAACAAGTCACTAGCACACCCCAATGTTTAGAAAAATGGAAGAAGGACACTTGCACACCGGAGCAACCTGAAAAATGAAAGAAATATGAAAAATGGAAACATGTCACTACCACACCCGAACAACCAGAAAAATGCAGAAAATCAGCCCGGCTTGCATGTCTACGAGGGGGGCTGGAGAAGCCCCAGGAGGGCGCGAGCGAGACAATAGAAATCGAAGATAAGAAAATCCCAAGTGAGGATAGGGAAACAAAAGAAGATGACGAGGAAGTAGAGTAGTCTACGGAGGCAGAAACAGAAGAAGACGACGATGAGGAAGCACAACAGAATGCAAAGGCGGAAACAGAAGAAGAAGAAGAGGAGGCAGAGCAATCTGCAAAAGGAGAAGAAGAAAAATATGAGCAATCTGAAGAGGAAGGAGACAAGGGAAAAGAAGCCAAGCAGTCCGAGCAGGAGGAAGGAATGGAACAATAGGAAGGTAGCCCATTACAAGACCCATTAGGGGAAGATGAATTGGCTAAAATTTTGGCCAATATGAATGAATATGGCCAACCTCTGAGTCCATGAGACCTCCATGCTAGAGAGAAACCCTAGGAGAAAGATGCACCCTGTTGGATACCTATACCAATAGGTTTCATATTTCATGATTGGAAAATATAAGTGCCAAATATGCTCCATTTTGCTGCCACAAAGTCCATATTTACAAGAAAGAAAAGGTGTATATATAGGCCTGCATATTCAAAAAAATTTATGGATGACCCAACAGCCTAATCTGGATCATGCCATGTTTTTCAATTTATGTTGTAGAATAGAGAAAGAAATCTGTCCAAACTGTTTAATCTTGGCAGATCAGTAGCTAGGTTAGAGAAACTAAGGTTCCAACTGCTTAATCTGGGGCCTTGGAAGGAATAAGGGTAGTATTAGATAGGAAATGAAAGCAAAAAGCCAATGAAAAAGAAAAGGGCATACAAAGGGTTTGCAAGTCCAAGTGCACCCTCCAAGAAGGAATAAAAAATGTTAGGTGAACTAGTTGGGTAGGTAGATGGGGTTGCAGAAGTGATGTTTCTTCGAAAACCAAAGTTGCTAAGCAATGTCCAAATAAACAATATAGTGGAGCATGACTAACTTCCTTTCCCATTTGAAGAAGGAGAGCGAAACACTATATTTTTCCATAGATCCACCATGGCGAATAGAGCTCACAATAGGATCTCTTTGATCAAGGATTAGGAATGGAGTCTTCTTAACTCCCATGAGGATATAGAAGCTGTGTTAGTTTAGCACTTTCTAGGTACAGCAAAGGAAACCATTTTAGATAGAGATCATTTTATTAGGGACTTAACAAGACATATACCCAGGCTGGTGTCTAGAGAGGATAATTTCAACCTTAATAGGCTAGTGACTGAATAAGATGTTAGTGAGGTCCTCAAAGAAATGCAAAATGGCAAAGCACTAGGCCCTGATGGTTTTAATGTTGGTTTCTTTAAATCTTGCTGGAATATTGTTAAACAAGATATTTTGAATGTAGTGGAAGATTCCAAGATGAACATAACTATTTTGAAGGTGCTCAAAACCTCCTTCATCTCCCTGATCCCTAAATAGGACAATGCTCAAAATCCAGACATGTTTAGACCCATAGCTTTAAGCAATGTGGTATGCAAGATAATATCCAAGGTTGTGGCCAACAGACTCAAACCTCTTCTTCCTACACTAGTTTCTGTGGAACAATCCGATTATGTGGAAGGTAGACAAATTCTCAATAACATCATTCAAGAACATGAGGTGGTGCACTCATTGACTAGCAATAGGAAGGCTGGAATGAAAATGAAATTGGACCTAGCCAAAGCTTATGATAATTTGAACTAGACCTACATCAAGAAAGTTCTTATTTCTTTTGGGTTTGATCATAATTGGGTTAGTGGGGTCATGGCCCTGGTAACTTTCTCTATCTTTTCAATATTGGTTAATGGTTCTCCCTCCAAGACTTGTATTCCATCAAGAGGCCTCAGGAAAGGATACCCGCTCTCTCCCTTTCTCTTCATCCTCATGATAGAATGAATTGGTCGGTCTATCAAGCATGCTAAAGAAGTTGTTAAGATTAAGGGCCTACAACTATCTAAGATTGGATAGGCCTTGACTCATCAACAATTTGTTGATGATACCTTGTTGCATGGAATCCCCACGGTCAAAGAAGCTCTAGCATATAAACAAATCCTGAATGACTTCGCCATGGCTACATGTATGGAAGTTAATCTCTCCAAATATTTTTTTTTCTTTAATACCAATATTGCTATTCAGAGGAATATCTCCTTTCAAAGGGATTTCCTCCCTTCAAAATATTTGGGAGTTCCTCTAACTATTAAACCTCTGCGCAAGAGCATTTGGGAGCCAGTGATTAATAAGATGCAGGATAAAATCAGGAAATGGACTATCAGATCTTTAAACTTGGCTGGTAGGTAGGTGCTCACAAAGGTTGTTCTTAAATCAATCCCAGTTTTCATGATATCAACACTCCTAATACCAAAAGGAGTCTTGCATCAATTCAGAATCATCCAAAGAAACTTTCTTTGGGGTAAGGGAGAGGAAAGAAAGAAATGGGCCTTAGTATCCTGGGAAAAAAACTGTAAACCCAAAAACCATGGGGGTCTTGGATTGGATGATTTGAAAATTCTTAGCAACATTTTAGGGGCTAAACTATGGTGGCATTTGGTAAAAGATTCAAGTGCTAAGTAGGCTAGCATCTAGAAAGAAAATATGCCAGCTCTTGGCAAAACAATGATCAGATAAGGATGTCTGGAAGTATAAAGGGCTCATACATCTGGAACAAGGCCTGGGAGAACAGAGGCTTAGTAAAAAAAAATAGCTTCTCAGAAATCAGAGAGGGATATCTAGCTTTATTTTGGGAGGACAAATGGCAACAAGAACCTATACTATTAAAAGAGGACTTTTTGGACCTCAAGAACAAGACAAACACCCAAGGGTTATCTAAGGTAAAATATTTTTGGGATCATACTAACAGTGCAACAAAATGGAGAACGTGGAGGAACATTTATTACAGGGATGACAACCCCTTGAAGGCAAAAGTAGAGGCACTTATGAAGGTGTTAGAACAAAGGAAGATTTTAGTGACACGGGGGCATGATCAACTTAGATGGGGAAACAATAATGAGGGAGCATTTAATCTCAAGGAGAAAAAATGCTTTCTCCTTGAGCTGGATTTCCATGTTCCAGATAGGATTTGGTTTAACCTATGGAGGAATCAAGGTTGGATGAAGATTAAACTCTTCATGTGGCTAGTTCATCATAGTTTTTTTTTGACTTGGGATAACATTGGGAAGAGGCGTGTTCTGGGGCCTTCCAGATGCCAACTCTGTGAAGCCCAAGAGGAGACAATGGAACATCTTCTCAACAGTTGCATTTTCACCTCTAGGTTGTCGGATACATTTGTCACCATTTTCCAATAGACTGACAGGGACAGAGGGAGTATTATCAATACCCTAAACAATTGGTGTTGGGCCCCTATAATACTAGTGATTACCCCATTACTATTGTAGTTGTACCCCTTATTAATATTGTTGTGCCCCTATTTCCCCCATATTGTTATTACTGTGCCACATAGAATCCCTCTATTGTTATTTTTGTGGCTTTATATTATTATTGTTAGGCCGGCTCGGTTATATTGTGACTCCTTAGACTCCTATATATAGAAAGGAGGCTTTTTCATTTGTATCATCCAAGAATTGTTCATTTATGTAATGTAAAGGAGGTTGGCCCCTCGAAGAGGCTGAATTCTAAGGCGTTGATCTATCTTTTCTATCTTTTCTTGAGTTGGTTTCATAACATTTCGTATGAGAGGCAAGTTCTAGGGTTTCGCTGCTCCAAATAGGTCATCGTGGAATTTTCGCTATAACTTGTGTTCTCTAATGTTTCAGAAGTTGGAAGAAACACCCATTTCAGGAGACATCATGTTGCAGCTCGGGTCCAAATTTCAGAGCTTTTCGTGCTATATTTGCGGAGATATGATCTTAGGAAGTTGGTCTTTCTGCAGACTCTTGAATTACATTCCAAACAAGTGACCTGGGGAAAATCGTCATAACTTTCTCTCTGAGCATCGGTTTGACATTTCGTAAAAAGTTACAGAAAGAGGATGGACGGTAGTTTCATCTAGATATTTTTCAGAGCCAGAGGTTCAAATAGTGACACGTGGCACTTCATACAATTTCTCTCTTCTCAAAAGGTCTATAATGAGGTCACTGTGGGAGGTTTGGCATAAATCTTCATTGGAGAATCCAATTGGGGTCAGACTGATGGCATTGGAAAGAGGACATAGAGGGCTACCATAGGTTGCAATTTAAGAACTAGATGTTTTGAAAGTACAGAGATGCATTAGAAACAATATCGAGCTCCTACAAAGAAAAAAAGGTGTGTAGATTTTTTTAAATTTTTGCTTAAGATTGGTTTGAAAATTTATTTTGAAGGAATTCAAAGGGCTAATAGAACATTATTATCGGTAACTGATGCCCCGAGGAAAGAAAATGCAAACGCCTAGTAAGGAACCTGAAAGCTCTAGCATGACTCATGAAGAAGAGGAAGAAATGCTACATGATATATCAAAATTACAAGACCAAGTGCAAAAAATGTCAGCCTCACAAAAGCTAACAGAAGCTAAGATAAATGGCATAGAATATATTATAAAGGGCGTGGAAGCTAATATGGATGATTGGAAGATAGATTTGAAGACAAGCATGGATGATTTGAAGACAGATTTGAAGACAAACATGGACAAATTGAAGATAAATATGAATAAGTTGCTACACGAAATGGTCACTAAGGGTGAAAGGGTAGTAAATGAAACTCATGATGAGAACAAAAGAAATGTTAATCATGATTCCATAGACTCTAATGTGGGATCGAAGACCCATCATATTACAAAAATCGATATGATGAAGTTTGATGGCAAGGATCCCGCAACATGGATATTACAGATGGAGCAATTTTTCGATCTCAATAATGTGCAAAACACACAAAAGCTACATATGACAACTTTATATTTGGAACAAAATCAGTTTGTATGGTATCAATCGCTTTGGTCTCATAAACAACTTATCACTTGGGAAATTTTTACAGAAGAATTGATGGCACATTACGAGGATACAAAAAGCAACACTTTTTTTAGCCAATTAATAAGTCTCAAACAAAAGGGTTCAATAATGGAGCACATTGAGGAGTTCCAAAAATTGAACATAAGGGTAAAAGATATTCCAGAGGAGCATAGGATTGATGTGTTCAAAGGGTCTTTAAAGGATAATATCCAACATGATGTTCGCCTTTGGGAACCTGATTCATTAGAGAAGGCATTCAGGTTAGCAAGAAAAATGGAAAGCAAAAATTATGGCAACCAGGAAGCATACCACTCACAACTATAAAGATGAAGTGTTGTCCCTAGTCTTCCACAACCTATAAGGTTGACACCACAACAATTGGAAGAAAAAAGAGAAAAAGGGCTTTGTTACAATTGTGATAGTAAATACACTAAAGGTCAGAAGTGTGCTGAGAAGAAATTATTCTACATAGATTGTGAAGAGGAAGATGAAAAGGAGCAAGAAAGGTCAAAAGAAGAGGATATACTCCAAGAACAAAGCCTAGATGAAAAAAAAATGAATCCGACCATATCTTGTAATGCATTGGCGAGAATTACCACTCCTCAAACCATCAAGATAGAAGGACAAATCAAGAAGAAAAAGGTAATAGTGTTGATTGATTCAGGAAGTACCACAATTTTATTCATTGTAAGGTAGCAAAAGAATTGAATTACTTCTTATATCCAGCACCAGAGTGTCAAGTGATGGTTGCAAATGGAGGAACAATAAATTGCTCTGGAAAGTGCCATAATATCAAGCTATCCATGGGAGAATATGTATTGACTAGCCCAATGCTTTCCATTCCAATGGGAGGTGCTGATGTTGTACTAGGAGTCCAATGGCTACAATCCTTGGGTACAATAGCTTTTAATTTTCAAGAACTTTTCATCAAATTTTCCTATGGAAGGAAAGGAAGTTGAATTAAGGGGTATTGAGGGAAACCAGGAAAGATAATCAGCTCTAATGGTATGACAAAGCTTCTAAAAAAGGAACAAAGAGGTGTAATTGCACAATTATGTTCGCTAGATGTTTCCACATCGGAATCATCTATTTCTCCAGATCTCCAAAAAGTCCTCAACAATCATTCCAAGGTATTTGAGACTCCTAAAGGTCTCCCACCTGTGTGTGATCATGATCATGCTATTCATCTAATTCCAGGAAGTGTTTTTACAAACATCAGGCCATACATGCTAGCCAAAAGAGGAGTACACCAATCAAACACTGTGGTTAGACAGTCAACTGCCACGCTCATGTTGAGCCACGATGCCTGATGCAGGGAAGTAGATCCGTTCACCTGAGCTATGATGAACATGATTATTCTCAACGGTAGACTTGCCACATGTGTGATTGAAATCTGACTTCTGACTTTGTTTGGATGTCCCGGGCAATATATTTGTACGTAGTCCCCTATGGAGAGATTGCTCTGTGTTCTCCCTTGGGAATGTACTACCTCTCCACTTCGGGAAAGGCCTGTAATGAAATAGATATCTTCCACTTATATCATGAGTGGCATCTGATCGATCATAAAAGCATCCTCCTCGATGTTCCAGTAATCAGGAAGCATCTCGAGCAGACGTGTGTTTGCTTTCATATTTGGTGATTTGAAGAAGTTAAGAAAACCACATCCTCGTAATGCATCCAGAGCCTCTCGACTATTCATAAATTCTTCATCTACTGCAGTATGCTCTCTTTCTCGCCACGTGATTGTCATCTTGGAAGAAAAATCAATTTCAATTGTTAGTTTTTTGGTTTGAAATGTCTGCGGCGTATACGCGGGTCCCCTTTACACACAGTCGCGTGTAGGGCTCGCGTGTACATAGGTTGCATATTACCAACCCGCGTATACGCTGCAGAGAAAATTTTGGCAAGAAACTCAATGGTGAAAAATTAATTAAAACTTCCAAAAACAATCACAATCAATTACAAGTTAAGAATGAGGGTTACCTGGAGATTTTTGAGTTATTTGAACGCTTTAATTTGGTGTACAGGAAGTTAGCTCCTTTTTCTCCAATTCTTTCCTCTCAAACTCAAATAGTGAAAATGGTGAATCAAAAATCATTTTTATAAGCTTTGAAAATGTCAATTTTTTTTTTTTAAATATTTTTCTTGGTCTCATGTAACTTTTAACTTGGGAGCTTGGAATGTCGAGAATGGTTTGATTTTCAGGACATTTTGGACGTTTTCAACAATTCAAGATGGTTCCATGACTGCTCACCCATCATGGAACGTATCGTTTTCTGACTGGCATAGAGGTTAGGGAAGCCATTTTTTCCATTGCATCATGCATACTAGCCTCCATCTGTCGACACACTTGCCATAGGGTCGATCCCATCATGTTATGGTTCGCAAACCATCTTCACTCACCGATTCTTTAAATCATAACACGATGGTAGAGCCATCCTTTACATGGGCATCCTAGTTAGCACCTCATTGACATTTGTTGCCCATGTTGCTCCGGTTTGAGTAGGCTCAGGAGTCCTCTATAGTCCCTCCATGACTTATACGATGAAGACTCATTCTTCTTTGCTTCTTCATTTCGTTCTGGCCTTATACCCTAGAGGCTCCTTTGTGTTGAGTTGTACTATTGCATTGCATTTTGACTATCTGCACCTTTTGGCCTTAAGTCGGCTTCACTTGGACTCATGTTTAATCCAACTTTTGACCATGATGACTGCAAAATCAAACTTGCATACCTTTGACCTCTACAGCTTGACACACCTTGACCTGTGGAAGGAACACACCTTTGAGTGCCTCTGGCCAGTTTTTTCCTCCCTACATTGAGCATAGGAATGTTACAATCCGAGGAACTAGATCATCTGCTTCGCTGACACTTGTTATTTCCACTGTACTATAGCATTATTTTATTCTTTTTCCAGCTTTAAAGAAAAAGACCAAAAAAATTATATGTTTAAAAAAAAAGAGCGAGAACGGGACAGTATTTCCATTTATTGTTAGCAGCTAGAGTCAGTCGTGTCGCCCTTGAACAGAGCACTCGAAACAAAGTCTCCTCCACTTGGGTGGGATTTCGTTTGAATTAGGTATGCCTTAACCTTGTTATTGAGTCAGTTCTCCCCCGATTGGTTATCTCTTCCGATCATATGGAGGGTTCGTTTGTGCCTCCTCCACAACGAGCTTATAGAGAGTCATCATATGCTGCCACATAGTCACATTGAGTCATGCTTTTGTTCAAGGGAAGTTAGCCTGAGTCGGCCTCTCCGCGGTGTCTCTTGACTTATTTTTGAGTCAGTTATCCCTGGTTGTCAGTACTATGTCTATCATCACATCAGTTATATTGGTCCATTACTCATGCCAGTTTTAGAAGGTCTCCATTGAATTCTTGCTCGCGGGTCTTGTCCTTATCGACGACGACATCTTGCTCTGAGAACAGGCCTAGAGCTGCAACCTAGCCCTATTTTCATTATTTATAGGTCACCTTATGCTCAGAATCGATCAGTGTCATGGGTCTTTGACTCAGTGGTTTCGTGTTCGACATCAACTTACATTATCACACATTGGGATTCCTACAGTACCTTGGTTTCCATTTGGCGCTATTGGTGGATACCTTGCCTCTGTGTCGGCTTTCATTATTGGTTGGTTCAGAGGGTTTCTGCCCTGCGGTAGCCACATCTTGTGTACGCCGGAAACATACTTCAGTTGGGTTACTACATCTTTTTCATCTGATTCCTTCCACATTATTGACCTATGGGTTACACTTGTGCTAGATTGATGGAGGATGCCTTAATGCCTTCCTTCTAGTGGATCTTTCCCTATCAACTTCGACTCATTTCTCTAGGGCAGAGATCTAGAGTTCGTTTGGGAGTACCTTGGGTTTTGCAGTCATTAGTGGCAGATCCTCCACTATTGAGAGTGGGAAACCATCATTGTCTCTTGATCGATAGATTCTTACAGGTGTTCGACTCGAGCTCATTTATTCACACTTGATCGATTGTACTCGGTGCCTTGATGCTCATTATCATTATCGATGAGTAGTCTCGCGTTTGTTAACGGTATACATAAATGACCGGTAATGAAACGATTTCTCACATGGTGGACTTCAGATCATTTATTCCCATGCTATAGAAATGTACCACGGTGATTGGTGAAGAACTCAGGTTGTATCAGCATTCGTTGGTTCACTTGACAGTTGCTCTTGTTGCTTCTAGTAGATACCACTTCACCTTATATGTTGCAGTCATTCATGGCGACATTTTATATGCTAGCACATGATTTTGCAGTGGAGTACCATCTTATTCCATCATGTTCAGTTGGTACTTTTTTGGGATCAGTCTTTGATATCAGTGATTCGCTTCATCTTTCAACATCATTGACATTCTTATATGTGACTTTCAGACATGTACGTGTTCGATCATGATCAGATGATCCATTATGTATTTTCGAGTCATTTATACTTGTCTACTTGGTGGATCCACTTGTACTTGATATGCAAACATGCTGTATTTTCTCTGAGCATGGGTATGCTTGCCTCAGACAATGTTTCTTTCTGATCTCCTTTTATGGCATGGCAGGTTGAATTCTGGTGCAACCCTTGTGAGTCTTCGACAGATTTCCTTTCCATGAACTTGTTTAATACATTTCGGCCCATCATGTACCCCTTTTGACCTCATATATCAGGGGGCATCTGTTATAGCTCCAAATCTCACTCTTAAGGTTTGTGAAGCTCCACTCATGGCCTAGGGCAACCCCTCTTGCCATCTGGTCCCAAATCTAAAAAAGCAGTGTTTTTTTCCCTATACGTGACATTGCCCTGAGCTAAACACGTGTATATGGGGGTCTGTGTATACTCAACCCGCGTATATGTATAAAAACACTTAAAAAATAAAAATCTCCTTAATTTTGAGCGGAGATCACGGGTTTTAGTGCCCGTAAATTAAATATAAGTAATTATATGAGGAGGATAGTTGGTCAAATGCCTCTCATTCATCTTTTGTGTGCTAAAATGGATCTATGTGTAGGCCTAAATTTTATAGAATCTACGGTGTGATACTAAAATGGCCTAGCTCTTGATTCCTTTACTCACCAAATATATATATATGTGTGTGTGTGTGTGTGTGTGTAATAATAATAACATTTTTAGAAATAAATTAGTCTAAGTTTATTTGAAATTTAAGTTATTAAATAATATAAAATTAAATTTTATATAAAGAATATAAGATAGACCAAGGGTGTTATAAAGGATTATAATTAAAATATTAAAATAAATTAGGTAATTCAATTTAATATTAAGTTGGAAAATGGAAGATTTTTTTTTTACTATGCCAAGATTTGAAGAATTTTAGACATGTAGGCTGTACAAAGATTTTGTGGAATTTCTAGATCTTTGTGAAACCAATCTCACCTTAATCTTTTTGTCAATAGTTTTTGAACTTACACCTTGTTTTATGGCTTGTGAAAATGCTACAGGAGAATATGTAGATTCCTCATGAACTCTTTTGGCTCATTAGTGAAGAGGGATACCTTCACTATTAGAATCTCCTTAGTGAATACAACATTACCAATGATGTCATGATTTACATTGTAGAAATAATTCAAAGTGAATCCAAAGGGAGGGGTGAATCTAGTCAACCACACTAAGCTTGTTTAAATATGTTAAGGAATATTTGAAGTATGGAAATTTATCTTAATTTTTAGAAACCTTGGTGAACCTCACTAGTCCATAATATGTCATCTATAAAATGTTTGGTGGTGTTTCTATAAAAGCATTAAAATTTATAATAATCTTATGTAGTATCTATATTAAATTGTAGTGATTTTTAAGGTAAAACAACCAAATTTTTTTGGAAAAAGATTGCAAATGTTTCCCTGAAAACCAAGGCATACTTCACCAAACCATAAATATCTTTGTAGATCTACATTTGTGGTGCAAAACACCAGCATTTGTGGTGCACAACACCTTTTCTTGAGGTGAGAATTTTTTCATGTACTTCCATAGCTACAAATTATGAACAAAAGTGATTATTTAGTGTTTCAATGAGTTTTGACATTTATCATAAACTCTCTAGGAGTGGGTTCACTAGAGTTGGTCTCTAGATGTTGTCTTACATTTCTAGTCAAAAGGTTTTTCTATTGTTATTTTTCAAAAGTTATAAGATTGGTAGAAGGTTTAGCTTATGGAAACTTGTTTCCTGGTCTTTCTTGTCTCTCTCTTCAACCTTGCTTTCTATATTTTAATCCTATATGTATGTCAAATCTAGAATCTCCAATATGGGTGAGGTTTCCTAATTTTTTCATCCATGTTAGACATCAATTTATCATAGAAGATTTCATAAATTTGTTCACTTTCTTCATCAAAATTGACTTGGAAAGGATTAAAAACGGAATTAAAACATTTATTGAGGTTTGTATCAAAGTGGACTTTAGTAAAACATTTCCAAAAAATCCTCCTTAAATGGGAAAATAACTTTTGTTTCCAACTAATGGATTATGAAAATACAACTTATGGTTGAAGATATTGCAAGTAGCTTGGACACCTTCAGAATGTTTTCCCATATTCACAATGTTTGCCCATATTAACAATGAAGCCAATAAGATAAATGGTTGATGGAAATATCCAAAATGACCCAATGTTTCTATGCCCATTTAGGCTCATTAGTCCATTAATTATGAGAACTAGGAGATTCACTACTCCGCGTACTCATGACATTCCATTTTGATCAAGAGGAAGCTAATTCGCCATTATTTTGGCATATGTAAAGAGTGGGCAAATATTCTATCCAACAATCACACCATTTAGATAGTGACAAGGAGCCATGAAATATTCAAGGGTAATGGAAGCATCTCATGGTAATGCAGTGGTTGTCTCAAAAAATCCATCACCTTTACCTAGGAAGGGAAACAAACAAAGAATATCTAGTAGTAATAAGAAAGAAAGAAAGACAATACAATGTTTTATCTCCCTTGAGTTTGAATATGCTACATGTTAGGAGAAAACACTTGTTTTTAACCATTAAACCCATTAAAATATGTAAGGAAAGTTTTTGTTAAAGAAATAATGTCAAATAAATGACCAAATTATAGGTATTAGATTAATCTAGTTTTTTATTACTAACATTCATTGATAATTAACATTAATATTAATTATTAGCATACCTCCATCTTAACATTTAGTTTATCAAGAGTTAATAAAACCAAAATGCATAAAGCATCAAAATGTTACAGTAAACCATAAAGATACATTCTTCTGGTTTGATTTTTGAGTCTAGTGATTAACCATTTACCAATGGGGTCAAAATCCTTTTTCCTTGCCCACCAAAATTCATTGTGATTTAGCCTTAACCCCAAATTCACCTTGTGTTGAACTTTAGAGTTGTTTGATATTAGAAAATGAAGACATTCCATCTTTGGGATAAATAATACAACTAATAAATACACTTGAAAATGTTACTTAACTTTAACTTTGTATGTGAGAGGAGAGATACTCAATATAAATAATGAATTATATTCAAAAAATCATGAAAAGTAGTCACCTCATGAATTTGTAGATTCAAAATTTACCTAAAACCCTAAAATTATTCATAGGCTTCAACTATCTTGTTGGAAGTGTGACCTAAACTCCAAGAATACCTAAAAACAATTATATTAAACAACATAAAATAAATTCAAATAAAATATTATGTTCAAAATATAATAATGTTAAAATGGGTACATAAGACTCTTTTATTTATGAGACAAGTGACTAGTCTTCATGTAAAGATCTTACTACTGAAGTCTACAAAAATGTATATATTCCAACTCTTTTGAATTTGAATATATGAGATGTTAACGAGAAATATATGATCTTGACTTTTAAACCCACTCAAGCTATATACCTATACGGAAATTTTATATGAAAGAAAAAATTTCAAATAAATGGGGAGATTATAGGTAATACAATAAGCTTGTTTCCTACCACTAACATTAATTACTGTTAGCATTAATATTATTTATGAGTATAACATTAAATCTATTGAGCTTAGGGAGAATTTAATTTATGCAAACCTCATTGTATAAACTTAGGAAATATTTGCAACTTGACATATTTGACTCCTCTCAATATTAAGTTAAAATAAATTGATGAATCCAAGATAATTTTTTGTTGGTTATTTATAAGATAAACCCCTATCTAGATCCTTTAAGAAGAGATTCATTTTAATTTTGTCAAAACAAATGTGGCTTTGACTCTCACAACTCTTTAAGGTTTAGAGTTAAGGTGGTAAAATCAAGTTCATGGTCATTTAGGATCAAATTTTACAATATGATTGAAAAAAAGAGTATAAAATACCCCATAATTCACAACACTACAACCAAACAGGGAATATAAGTCAACATTTTAATCGGTGTATGAGACTTCTTTATTTGTGGAACTATATAACAATCTCACTATTAATGTCTGCACAAATTTACATAATCAGCCTTATTTCAATATAAATAGATAAAAATGTTACATGGAAATATGAATAGCATCTTAAAAATTAAACCCATTCAAATTATATATATAATTATTTTTTACATGAAAAAATAATGTCCCATAAATGACAAAATTATGGAAATTAAATTAAATTTATTTTTAACCACCAATCATAATTCAGAATTTACTTGAATATACCCCATCTTAAAATAAGATTTAGAGGATTAAAAGTTCATAAATAAATTTAAAATTTGATCCCTTGAAACAATTTTTTTTCCAGAGTGGAATAGACCTATAAAGCCGACAATAAAGTTGATGGAGCCGACTTCTGATTTTCAAAATTTGAGTCGACATAATACTAGATCTTTTTAGTATAGAAAGGTATATATTGAGGTTTTGTGAAAATCAAGACCCGTGACGGTGAGCGTTTCCATACGGTAGTTGAGACACAATTCACCAGAATCAGTGTAATAGTAATTCTGAACTTCTTTGTACTCTTGGAAACAATGGTTGAGCCAACAAGCCCCCGGAGTGATGATGTATCACTAAACAACCCTAATCCTATTCTAGTAATGGGCGCACATCTTGTTGAACACTTTTACGTTCGCTCCCCGAGTGACGAAGAAGAATCAGTAAACACCTCCCGGAGTGACGAAGAAGAATCAGTAAACAGTCATGGCAGCTCTATTTCACCTCGCGGTAGTCCTTCTTCATACATCCAACTAGGAATACCTCCAGATCCTGTTGAACACTGTTACGTTCTCCCCACCAGTGATGATGAACTTACTGCCGACCAGCTCCTGGCGCAGCTCGACGAATTGCTAAAGCCTTTGGGTTTTGTCATAGTTGGGCTGCCTGTTGGGCTACCTGCTGAAACGGTAGCAAGTTTACCTGTCCTTCAATTCAAGAAAGGAGAAGCCAACGATGTAAAAGGAGCAGAAATGTGCACAATTTGTTTAGAGGATTTTGAGGATGGTAAGAACGTAGTACAACTGCCATGTTCCCACATTCTGCATCCTCAATGTGCTGCCCAATTGTTTAGAAACACAAATCAATTCCCTCTCTGTCGGGGCGAAGTTTAAATTGAAATGAAGTAAATGAAGTGGAATTGAAATTTACATATTCAGAATTTAGTTGGTTATTTCTCTGATCTAATTATTTTTTCAATGAAATATTTTACCTTTAATTTGTTTGAGTACAATTTAGCATTGAATTGAAGTAAATGAAGTAGAATTGAATTGAAGTTAGCATTGAATTGAAGTAAATGAAATAGAAACTACATTTCAAAAATCACTCCAAACAATCACTGCTCATTTTCATCTTCATAGAACTCAATAATTGATTCTCTGCGATTTGACCAAAATAGAAAGGTTTAGCATGTTATAACTTGGACATTAACTTTTTAAACCCCCTACATTGAACAACAAGAATGGGTAAATTATCCATTCTAAAATAAAATCAAACAATTCATCTCTTTGTTAGTTGAATTGGTGAATGGCTTATTTCAGCCATCCTTTGTGGTCAACATTATCTTCTTGTCTATAATTTTTTTCATAGAGCTATCAATTTTTTTGTGATTACCTTTTTGTTCCTCCATAAATTATTTATCGCATCATAGGCTATTGTATAATTCTACCTGTAATGTTGTTACCAAGTGTTGGCATTATGGCACAGGTTTGGCACAGGTGTTGTCCTTGATGGCAACCCTCTATGGTAACAGATCTCAGTTCAGGCACTCAGAAAGTATAAAAAGACATATACGCAGGTTCATCTAGACAAAGTCGCGTATACACACGGGTTATACATTAAAAAAGTGTGTATATGTTGGTGATCACTCTTTTGGTCCATGGCAGTTAGATCTTGGAACTTGAACCTGTGTTTTGGGCCATGGCGTCTCGTCAATTGTGCCGATCCATAGTTTTTGGGTTCATGGTATTGAAATGTTATGGTTTTGGACCATGGTATTGGGGAAGGCCTAGGGCTATAAAAGAGGAAGGAGATCTTGTGACAAATCAACATCTGGATTATTATTGAAGATCTGAAAAGTGTTAGAGCTGGTATATTGGATGGTGATGCAGATCTGGATCTGAAGGAAGGAGGGACATTAGCACAAAAGGAAGGACAAGGTCTTTTCATGGGTCATATATTTAAGCTTAATGATAGTATCTCTGTATGTTTTTGATCTGCTTGATGTGGCGCTCGTCTGATCTATAAGTCTGATAATCTGGGTATTTAGTGATTGAATATCTGGAAGAGTGTATTGTCCTTTATAGATCTGTACGCAGGTTCAGTCAAGCGAAGGCGCATATACACGCTGTTTAGGTGAAGTAAAGGAGCGTATACGCAGGTTGTTCCATACACAGAAGCATATGCACGCAAGTTGCAGACTGTTAAAATTGCGTATATGTGATCTGGTTGTTTCTGCTTATTGCTGCTGGGTTTTGGGTTCTGTTTCTGCTATATGGTTTCTGGTACAGTTTTCTGTGTACAGCTGTCAGAGGAGTATCTACTTGTTTCAGATCTAGTTGGTGAAAGGAGATTGGTTGATTCTTGATGATTGTGGATCCAGTTTGAAAATTGATGAAAAGTGGTCCCTGGAAGAAAGAGAAGGTTGTAGCCTTCTGTAGGCCAGCACCTACATACTAGTATCTTTTCAACAATTGGTATCAGAGCAGGTCCTTCTGAAGAAGCTTGATCGCTTGAAGGAAGATTCTTTATCATGAGCAACTACGAGAAGGAAGCATCTATCAGACCACCGGGTTTTGATGGGACAAACTTCAATTATTGGAAGGTAAGAGTTACTGCCTATCTTCAATCTCTTGGTACAGAAGTTTGGAATATCGTAGAGACAGGATATGCTTTTCCTTCAACTACTCCTACAGATGCAGATGAGGAAAAGAAGTATGAAACAAATGCAAAAGCAGTCAGTACCCTATTAGGATGTATATCTCAAACTGAATTCATGAAGGTAATGCACTATAAATCCGCAAAAGATATATGGGAAAAGATTGTCACAAGCTATGAAGGAGATGAACAGGTAAAGCGTGCCAAAATTCTATCAGTCTTATCTTCAAATCCAATGAAATTTTTGGAGTAATTTCTTGATCGTAAGCTCCAACCTTCATTGACATGCTACAACTTTCTGGTGATAGAGCCTGCAAAGCCCAATTGTTTCTTTCATTGTATGAATGGTGTTGTATCAACGAGGTTGCCACTTGTCTTTTTGAAGTGACTCTTGGTTGGTGTTACATTTATTGCATGTAGCTTGTTCCATAATTGGTAGTTAAAACAATTCCACTTCTCATGGGACCTTCGGTCGTTAATTTCCTACTGGAATGAGCTCTTTTGCTAATAGGATTTTCGATCCATCCTTTCATTGATACTACACACTGATGCATATCCCCATTTGTAAGCTCTGATGTTTCTATCGTCAACACTGTCTTTCTTTAGTTCAACTGAATGCATGTCACTATCTGCAACATCTTGAGGCTCACTTATATCCCCATTCAAGTGCATTGATTCAGGTGATTTTCTAGCAGAGAGGTCTCCTTCCCTATCACTTTTGTGGTATC